>JAWZYT010002109.1:2500-22500 GCA_034508575.1 Petrolisthes manimaculis | reverse complement strand
ATGGTGATAGGTGGGTGTAGATGGTGATAGGTGAGTGTAGATGGTGATAGGTGGGTGTAGATGGTGATAGGGTGAGTGTACATGGTGATAGGTGGGTGTAGATGGTGATAGGTGGGTATACATGGTGATAGGTGGATGTAAACAATAACAGATAGGTGTAAATTTATACTAAGGAGTAACAAGGAATATTTAATTAAGTGTCCAGTCACGTACGTATATTGATTTTGTGACTAAACGGTGATGATGTTATTACAGATAAAAAATATAAACACGCACTCTCTCTTTTTCTCACACATACAGTACATCCTCTCTCTCTCACTCTCTCTCCCTCACACTCATTCCTTTCCTCCCTCCCACACACTCATTCTATCTATCCTTCCTTCCCTCCCTCCCACACACTCATTCCATCTTTCCTTCCCTCACAGCCAGGATTGGAACGTAACACTGAGGGTGGCAGTGGAGGAGTGGGTGCCACACGTGAGGGTAACAGAGAGACGTGATGGCACCTTGAATATACAGGGTCCCATGGCTAAACTACTCGATGCCCTCGCTACCTATCTCAACTTCAGGTGAGAGAGAGAGAGAGAGAAAGAGAGACAGAGATAGAGAGAGAGAAAGAGAGAGACAGAAAGAGAGAGAGAGAGAGAGAGAGACAGAGAGAGAGAGAGACAGAGACAGAGAGAGAGAGAGTCTTTCGATTTCTCCGGATTATGCCACGATACCAGCTCCTTCCATATAGGTGCTGGTTCGTGGCAATATTTGAAAAGACTCGTTTATCTCCAATTTTTCAACCTCATCACGGGATCCCTTAAGGTCAAACACCCATTTGTATCATTGGTTAAAGTAACCTACCAAAACTTTAAAATGGAAAATAATCGAGTGAAACAGAAACGTAGAAAAAGGATAAAAAGTTAGTGGAGTTTTAAGAAGTAAATGTGTATCTACCCAACTTAATTAACTTTTGTGTATGTGGGTATTTGTAAACGTGTGTGTGTGTGTGTGTTCATCTTCAGGTACACACTAGTACGACCACCTGACGGGGCGTGGGGAGCTCCTAGCGCTGATGGCAACTGGAACGGTATGATCGGGATGGTCAAACGAAACGTAAGTCCATCAACCATTATATAAAAATATTTGATGATATGGGAACTTCATTATGAGGATGATAATGACGATGATAATACTGTACTAATAATAATAATAATGCCTGACTATAATAATAATAATAAAACTTGACTATAGAGATGATAAATAAGTGTTCTGACAGGAGGCCGACATAGCGTTGGGTCCATTTGGTCTGACAGCGACTCGTGCCAAGGTGGTCCACTTTTCCCAACCCATCATGATTGACTACTACCGGATCCTGGTGAAGAGAGGCCGCCCTAAAGCCAACCCCTGGGGCTTCCTCTTCCCTCTGGCGCCCTACGTGTGGCTGGGACTCGGCTTCACCTTCAGTCTGTCCTGTGTGGCCCTCATCTTCTCCTCACTCGCTTCCAATGACCCAAGGACCACCAGTAAAGTCAAGATCGTCCTCATGAGCTGTTGGGACCAGTTTGCAGTGCTCATGAACCAGAGTATGTGTCTGTGTGTTTTGTTGCTGTGTGTGTGTGTGTGTGTATGAGTGTGTTTTCCAATTCACAGTTAATATGAACTAGAGTATGTGTGTGTGTTTATGTGCTGTGGTTTGGTCCAAGGGCTTCCATAGATTAAAAAATATCATCATCTTCTTCCACTTCACATCTATTTTTTTCTAATTTTTTCTTCTTTCACTTGTTTTATAATTTCTCCATTTTCATCTTGATACATTATTGCTTTCACCTGTCCACTCCAGCCACCAGCACTGATGTTCTTCCACTTGATTTTCAATTCCTCCGTCCCTAACAACATTTTTCCCTCCATGTGTCCAGCGGTGGATCAGGTGCCTGAGGGTTGGACGTCGAGGGTGGTGATTGGCCTGTGGTTGATGGCAGTCATGGTTATTCTGAGGAGCTACTCTGGTGCTCTCACCTCCCTTCTCGCCGTCAGGAACATTCCCATCCGTGTCAACTCCCTCAGGGACCTAGTCGATGCCAAGGAGTACAATCTCATCTTTGAGGCCTCAACTGCACTCAGCGCTTACATGCAGGTCAGTGATGTTTGTGGTGTGGTGGTGGTGTTTGTGGTGTGGCGGTATACACAAACATGACAAACAAAAATACTAACAGCCTCAAAATCTCTCTGATATTGTACGAGTTTAGAAATGAGTAGGTAGGAAGAATCCTGGATCAATAACTGTACTGTACATAAAATACAGTACTGTAGCACCAACACAACCCTAATTTTACTCTTTCTTCCTTCCTTTTGGCCTGACTTTCCGATTTCCGAGGTACCCGCAGGAGGCCAAGGGTAATATTTATGCCGAGCTGGAACAGGCTAATCGAGATGGTCGCTCTCAGTTCCGTAAGCCCTATGAACTCTTCCTGGATGCGTACACTGTGGTGCGGACAGAGGACTATGCTTTGCTGGTGGAGGAGACGACTGTGAGGAAGGTCATGTCCGATGACTTCTCCAAACAAGGTGATGAGTATCCTTCTAATGTTATTGTACAGTACGGTACTTGACCTCAATGCTAACTCCTCCAAACTACTGTACTCGTGTGTCAGAGGAGATAATGCCTACGTATGAGAGTATAGGGGACAAGGACCCATCTAATTTCATCATACAGTACCGTACTTTCCCTCATTACCGACTCCTCCAAAATATGTCTGGAAACAAAATCCCTACCTTATGTATGAGAGTAAGGTGTGTATTTTATCTCAAGAGCTTGGAAAGCTCAGTAAACTACATTTTGCCCATAATAGGTTTTCTCTCCTTAAAGATCTGAAATTGGCAGATGAGTTAGATTAATTCACTTAAAAAGCTTTCTTAATACTTAATTACATTTATAAGTTTGTATTTACCTTTTCCCAGGCAGGTGTGACTACTTCATGGCTAGAGAGACGTACTTCCCTCTCATCTTCTGCATGATTGGACGCTTTGGGCTTCACCTCATGCCATTCATCAATTTCAAGTATGTGTACACAGCATAGAACTAGACACTGGTTTTTTTCCCCCCCGACACACAGAAATATAACATTGTCTTATCGTCCAATTATCGTCACATTACTTAGGAGGGAAGTGGTGCAATTTTACCAGGAAAAAATAGGTGACTGACTGTATTTTTCTCTCTGACACACAACTAACTTTTACTTCTCATAACATTACTTTATCATTCAATTATCATCCTATTGCTTAGAAGGGAAGTGGTGTAGTTTTACAAGGATAGGATGGTTGACTATCTATGTTATGGTTTTTTTCTCCCTGACACATATCTAACTTAATGTTTTTTGCCTTATTGTCCTACTGCATTACTAAGAAGTGAAGTGGCGCATTTTAGCTAGGATACGAAATAAATAAAAATCACTATAAACACATGCAGGATACAGTCTGTGGTGGAACATGACCTATACAGTACATGGCTGGGAGAGGAGCTGACCAATATGACCGCCTGTCTCCGCGCCCCCACCTCCATCACTGTCAATGAACCCTACAACATGCGTGGAATCTGGGTAAGTGTAAATATAACATGGATTCCAGGTAATTACTGCAAGCATCATGGTATTTCACACTGTCCCAATCAAGTTTTCTATTCCTTGTACCCTGTTTCTCCTTCTTCCTCCTTCTCATTATCATCATCGATCGTTTGGTCTTGTAATTAATAGAGAATTGGCGTTTCTAGCTTACTGATAAACCAGCTGATGTTCCAAAAATTAGCCATAAGCTTGTAATCCCACACCATTTACTGTTTGCAGGGAGTGTTCATCCTGCTGACTGGTGGTTTGATCATGTCTCTCGTGGCATTTGGGTGTGAGGTGGGTGTGTCCTGGGGTCGCATTTATGCCGCCAACCAACAGGAACTACAACAGAGCAAAGTCACTCCGGTTCGGCCATCCTCTACTGCCTCCATGTGGTTCTAGCTTTGGACCATATTCCAGAACAGTCATCCATTATCCACATCGCATATCGCACATTGAAACAGTGTGATTGCGTGTGTTGGTATTCTTGATATTTTACAAGGGTTGGTTTCATCATTACAGTATTTATAACTAGTCATTATATTATGGGAGCTTAACTAATACAATGGCAAAACTGCAGGCATCTCTACAGTCATTATAATGAAAATTTATATGTTCCTACATTCTCTTCCAACTATATGTATATAAATGTGTGATACTATTAACTGTATTAATTTATACGTATGAGAAATCTTATCTGTAAATTTAATCTGTATTTGAAGAATGGGAAAATATTTTCATACAACAGGAGATTGGAAATATAAGTGTTCTGTCATCCATTTTTGTTCTGCAATTATAGTCTCTGCTTTTCTGATTCTTGACCCCAATGTATCAATTACAGTACAGTGCTCACATATTATGGTCCCCCTCTTTTCACTGATCATACGGTGTACAGTAAACACAGCACTGCTCAGATCCATTGTAAAGTGGGGGCAGAGTAAATGTATTGTCAGTGCAATAAAAAAGAATGTAGAACTTGTAGCAGTATAACAATGATATACGATATAGTAATGTTATTATCATAGCATATACAGTAGTTTTCAATAAAGGCTCATCATCAAATCATAGTTTAATATACACAAATCTACTAGATATTACAGTACATGTTCATCAATTTTTCAAGAAATTGATACACAACCTAGGCTGGTCTACTGGTGTTATCATCCCCATTTGGAAGAGTTTTGTAAACAGCTTGAAGAATGGTAAAGAAAAAGTGAAATTCTATTCAATGGGGTATAGAGGACTAGGGTGAGGATAGACAGTGGGAAGTGAAGGAAAAAACCCTCTAATGTAATGAACATAATTATAAGGAAACCTACAGTATATTAAATACTGTAATCAAACAAACAGTAAAGATGGTTGTAAACCCTATACAGTATGGAACAGAAGGAACAGATGTTATGTAGAAAGTTAATCGGTAAATAAGTTATCCCTTTTAGGTATGAGAGGTGAGGGTAGGGGGAAGTTCTATACCAACAGCATCCAGGAGGTGGGTGAGGGAGGTCAGGAATGCAGGGGAAGGGGTCAGGTTCTCAGACAACATGGCCCGGTAGAGATCCAGTGCTTTGCTTCCTCCTTCCTCACCCCCTCTGGTAACTGTTGACAAGAGAGAAAAGAATATTGCTAAAATAATTCTGAAGAGGATTGAAAGAGTAATAAAGAAAGGCTACAGTGTATATGAGACGTACTGAGGGAGACACATTGTTTGGCTTCAACTCAGTAAATTCCATCCAAAGTATGATAAGAGTTATTTACGAATATCTCATCATCCACTTTGACAGCCAGAACAAAAGAGTACAAGGTGACGGCCGCAATATGAAGGGGTTGTGATACTTGAGTTCTGAGTGACTATGAACTACACTATCGGTAATCAACAAAGGTAAAAAGAACATTAAGAAAGTAACACTCACCATACACGTTCAGAAGCGCTGAGTACATGTTGCACCGGATGGAGGCAAAGGAGGCGTGCCCTGGTTGATATATACTAAGGAGGTGAAGTAAGGCATCCTCTCGTCCAGCCTTACCATACAGACCACACATCTTTACAACCTGTGCACAGTCTATCTCCTTACCTAGGTTCTGAAAGGTAAGGACACAGATACATGTTTAGACTCTATTCTGCCTTTTAACAACTCATAACTACTTTACAACATACAGTATATATTTATTCATATATTAATCTCCAGTACTGATATTCTATCTACAAATGCATACTATTACTAAAAAAAAACATACAAATGCTAAAATGGAAGGTTGTTTGTTGAAGATAAAACAATAATTTGGTCATCTCTACAGGTAACAAATATAGAAATAAAAAATATACACAAAAACACACATGTCTCACACCTGTAACACTTGGCCAGCTGCTGTGGGTTGTCCAGATTCCAGACAGGCAAAGAAGAGGTCGTGTCTGGCTTGGACGTCACCATAGCAACTTGTAATGAGGCTCACCAGACGGCTGATAGGGTCGTTGTTGTTGCTGCCATCACTAGCGGTACTGCATTGCAAGATAGGTTAGGCTAGACAAGATTCAGACTGCAGTATTGTACATAAAATATAACTGTCCATTATCTGCAATTCTCTGCATTTTTTTATTCCCATAAATTCTAAGAAAGTAAACTTGATGTACTACAAGCGATGACCAGATTCACAGGTTGAGGTAAAACAAAAACCAAATTGGGCTCTATCATCATAGGATACACCATGAGAGGTTTCTAAACCTTAAAGGTGTAGTGAGAGATTTTACCTTTTCCATTACTGTAAATGCCATTACATATATTTTGTCAAAGAAAGCACCCCATGTATCTACAAATTGATAAAACCACTTCAAAGAAAGTTGTTTATATGTTACACAGTTTCCTTAGACTAATGCCTGATGATTGAAAGACTCAGTAAGCAAACTATAATCTAGAACTGTAAATTAGGGACTCTTACTTGATACAGGTGAGAACAGATACATCCAAGCCTCTGTCAGTGTAGTCTTTGAGAAGAGCAATGAGAACTTGCATCCTCTTGGGTAGAAGTTTGTAGTCCTGGAAGATTTGTTCAGCTACATCCACTACTCCAGCCAAGTCACCACTGAAGGCAAAAGATTTGCAAATATAAAAACATCCAATAATATACAGTTTCCTATTAAATTCCAAAATTTCTGTCATTTCTCTAAAAATAATAAACTGTCATAGCATGATATTTACCGTAATGTATCAAATTGTCAGCCACATAGGCCTATACATATTTCCATAACAGTATAACTAGGAATGATAAATAAAGAGACAGAGCCGACCTGTTCATCTTGCACTGCAGCAAAGGTACAACAGTGAAGTTTTCTGGTTGTATCCACCCAGCCCCCATCATCTCCTCAAACAGCTCCCGGGTGAGGTTAAAGTCACATTTGTCTGCTGCTATGTCTAGAAGCTTCCTGCAGTCTGCCTTTATCTTCTTTAACTCTTCCTCTCTTATTTCTTGACAGCCCAATGACAAGAATTCTTTAAGGATCTTTAATGCCTCTGTGGAAGGATACCAGGAACTTACTGTAAGGAGTGCTCTTGTAATATCCATATTGGTAATGTAAACGTGCTCCATATCTAATATAATAAAATAATAGTGTATGTTTGTGTGTGGGTGTGTTTATACTGCATAATGCCATTAACCATACTGTAAACTCACTAAACTATAAAACATAAATTCAGAGAACTCAGGCATGAATCAAGTAAACACATACCAGTATTATCCTGCAAAGCCACAATACCAATGCTGCTGTTTATCACCACACTCACCTGAGCCTCTTCCTCCTTCAACAAGTAGTGTACACAGGTTGACCGTAGTGTCGGCTGTACTCGTGTGTGATAATTGTTCAGGCTGCCCTCTGGTGGAGTGGAAATAGAGCACTGCATCCACATTCTTGTTCTTGATGAAGGCCCTAACGACATCCCTCATCACTCTCACACTCGGCTCCAGTCCCTCAGCCTTTGCTTTCTGTACACCAAATCAAGCAATCTTATATCATACTTAATGCATATTACAGACAAATATTCCATACATTTCAGTACAGTACCTATTTGTTCTGAACAAGATGTCTGTCTGTCTGGAAAGTTGAGTTGGAAAGATACAAAGAGGATAGTACCAAAATCTGACTGTAGCAAAACACTGTAGGTTCCTGGATGATGAAGGTACCGTATCCTATTAAATGATCACATTCTTTACTACAAAAGTCTGTCTACACAAGTAGAGTAGAGCAAAAAAATCTAATACCAATATAATGTACAATACACATAGTCTTCAAAGCATAACAATTTATAATCCTGATATGTACAGTAAGGTACATTATAAGATATCAAACACTTTTGTACAGATCCTTATCAAATATTCTATCCCACCTGCTTATTCCTATCTTTGAAAATGAAGCTGAATCTATGACAGTGTACCAGTATACATTCACACTGACTCGTGCAAACATGACCTAAAAAATGTTTGCTAAATACTTCAACTAATTCTAATTCCTCTAACCTTCAAGAGTGCCAAAACAGTATTGAAGTCATTCTGTGAAGCATGGAGGAGGAGCATGATCCAGAGAGCCCCTTGTAGTTGCTGTCCATTGACCACAAATTCCAACAGCTTATCATCATCAGTCCCGGTCGTTTCATGTTCCTGAAGTAACCATCGTCACGGTTATGTTAGTAGCATAATAAGAGGAGGGAGATACAGTTTCTATAAAAGGTCTTTGTTCTATTTTTACTGAAGATATTTAGTCAGAAAGGACAAAACAGCTATACAGTACATTGCTAACTCAAAAGATCATCTGTTCACGGTAATTCAAAATTTGTGCTTCACTAAACATAAAGCAACAGAACAATGGCCGGAAATTATAGCAATAATTTTGTTAATTTTCACTCATTGGACCCTATATAATTATGAAAAAACAAACAAAAAAACAATGATTGTACAGTACCCGGTATCTCTTTTCTAAACACAAAAAGCCTAAAATGTCAAGAAAACTTAAAAACATACTACATACTGACATGACTATGTGTAAATTTTCTGGATTTTTCATTAGTCAATGGTATTGTACTGCCAGGTAATATCTTGTTTAAAAAAATAATTACTATACTGTACTTATAATTACCGTAAAATATATTTGGGATTCATGACAAACTTTTTCTATGAACGTTTAAAAACCTGACTGAACTACTGTATATGGTACTAAATATTTACCTCGGTACTGGTAATTCAAGACTGTAATAACGATAACAATATTATACTTACACTACATGAGACCCTTTCTGACCCACTTGATGACTGACTGACATTCTTACAGAGATGTAATGATCTTGATGAACACCTGTAATAAATAAAACCACTATTACACCCACCTATATTATAGCTACCGGTATGTTATTTACAAATCAATTATTGTAATTTTCTAAATATACAGTATGTTTCACACAGACGATTTATCTCATATGCTTAAAGAATGCAGTTTTGTGATTTTCCAAGACTTTTTCTTAACCGTAGTCTTCTTGCCGATAAATTCCTTATAAGGTACGGCCTCCTTTCTTCATAATTGCATATATTGGTACCAGTAGGCCTAGTTTAATTCCAAGTACCTACTGCATAACATGTAGGGTGTATGAACATCAAAAATTAGGTTAGGTTTAGAAGTCTGCTGCCCATGTCTAGTTTAGATTAGGAAGAATATTTGTCATGGTTGATCTGGTTACCATTACAAGGACTTGTCGTCATTGTTATAAACCAAATTCTAAGCCAACAACAAAAATACAATTGAATAGGAATTGCCCAAAAAATATCTTTAAAAAATATATATAGGCCTATATTCCCAAAATGTTATCTCCTCTAAATATTATGGGCAACAATCAATAGAACAAGTAAAAATATGCATGGACATGTGTAAAATGTGGGAACAATCCAGGTGGACCTCTTATGCAGAATTACCAATATTAATAGTGAATTACTGGTAAGCTCTTCTTGTGTGATATAAAAGAGCAGTTTTTTGGCATAATCAAGGTTAGTTTTAATTCAAAATGGTAAGTTAGGTCCTGAAGGAAGCCATGGTTCAGGTTAGAGTAAGTAAGGTCAGGTTAGTTCGTCTAGTGATATTATTACATGGCATTATTACACAATGCCATTACAGACTTGCAGAAAAATTATCAACATAGAATATCAGATGGAGCTCTATTAGTCAACTTGTTTTTTTTAGGTTGTCAACATTACCTGGAGTATTTAAGGTTCATACAGCACGATGAGTTAATATCCAACTGTATATTGCACTGATTCACTCCACAAAACCGTAGTGATCCATTTATACGTTTAATATTAAGCCAAGGTAACCTCCTCCACGACATTGTTTACAAACGTCAAACAGACCGGCTCAGCTGCTGATCTTGACGTTGTCGTCGTGGTGGACATTTACTTACCTTTCTGCAACGGGGCTTTGTTATGAGACATTTGTTTGTGTTATCGTCATTCTGCGGCCGCTCCGCAACGGCGCTGCCGCATAGTGTGACAACGGCCTTAATTAATGGAAGGCAAAAAATTTCTGCACAACATCCAACACGAAATCTAACTAGGAATAATGAATTTTTATATTTGTCTACTTGGGATGATTTTTCTCACTGGGAATCATCGACCACATAATATTTATTATGGAAATGTTTGGGTAAAAAGGGTATCGAGGTGAAAGGGCCACAGTAGACCTAAAATTGATTCAACACTCTGGTTCAAAGATAACTATAATCCGATCAAATTATCAAGCAAGTAGTTAGTATAGGCATTACAAACTAAAGAAATAAAGTAATTCATCATAATGTAGCTCACTGGGCTGTATTTTCATTGTTAACTCCCATCCTAAGCATCCTCTTCTCTCTTTTTGAACCGGCATATATACATAACTGAATTATAATCAATGCATTCTTTTCAAAAAATCTCTGAAATAGTCACTAGCAGATCAAAGATATTATAAGGATAAGATAAAGCCAGTAATTATATCATCAATTCATTTTTACACACACACAAAAGAAACACAAGACATAAACTTCAAGTACAAATGTTAGTCTTAAGTTGTAATGTACAGTTCAGAGTAGGAGAAAGTGAAACACTGCCTCAGCCACTGCATGTCTCAGGGTGGGTGCAAGTAGAATCATTGATAAGTATAATTAAGATGGTAATAAATATGTTATGGTGATTTGTTTATCCTCAACACTGTAATTATTATCCTTCACGAATCAACACCGTGACACTCAAGAAGTTAGTAGACAATTTGAATACAAGAAAGGTGATTATCTCTCATGGTAATTTGCTTTGGTTTAACTCTATAGCCCACCTCTTACCACCTTTATGACACAGAGAGAAACAGACAATTAGAATATGGTATATGACGGTGATTATCCCTCATGGTGAATTATATTAAGTTTAAACTCTACAGTACAGTATATCCCTCACCACCTTTATATATGACAGAGAAAGAAGCAGACAGTTCACCTTTATTTTGTTATAGTGTAGAGTGACTGAGGCAAAGTTTCCCCTTCATCTGCTCGGAACTAAACTCTGAGAAGAAGACTAGTTAGTATACAGTGAGATGCCTACCAATATATACACAGGTTTAATTGTTCATCACCAAGGAAATGACTATACTCTGTACATACTAACCTAGCCCCGTAAACCCCGCCCCTTTAGCCCACTAGCCCCAATAAACTCTGCCCCTATAACCCCAATTTACCCCATGGATTCTGCCCCCATAAACTCATCCCTTATAGCCAACTAGTGTAGTCCCATAAACTTCACCCCCATAGCCAATTAACCCCATAAAACCTACCTGTATGGCCAACTTTTCCCACTACATACACACACGTCCTAGCTACATAAATTCAATCCACAAGCTACAGAAAATACAAAGGAGTAAAACTATTTCTCTCACTCTCTCTCTCTCTCTCTCGTCAACAATACAGTTATATACAGTACAGTTTTTTAACCTGGCAAAGATGTACCGGCTCCCTCATGTAATTTCTTGGCCTTATTCGATACTGTAATGCAACCCAAGACAATTTACACCAGTAATTTACACAACTACAGGTAGGTACTTGTCTGTAACTTTTAAACACTGGAATGTATTTGAAACGTGTATCTTAGCTCATATATTCCTTAAAAGAAACTGGTGCCTTTTTGCCAGGATTAAAAAAATGCACATTAGTAAGACTCTATCACTCTACTATTTATGGCAATCAGTTTTGTCTTTACGGCTATCACGAGTGGCCAAGAAGATGCACTAGAAATGGACTCAAAATTGTCTTTGTGATTTGCACGACTAGAAGAGAACATAGAGTGGTAGGTCAGAAAGTTGCTAAAAATGACCACCAGCTATTTCACCTAAAAGTCATCAATGTGTCCAGGGATTTGCTTGGAACTGACATAACACTTTCTTTTCTCATGGTTGATTTTGGAAGGTCAGAAAGTTTGTTAAGGAAAAATCAAAGACCATTGAATATTTTCCATAAAGGTCTTCAAGAGCGTCCAGGGAGTTGCCAGAAACTGCCATAACATTTTCCTTGTTTTGTTTTTTTTCCATGAAGTGTTCTGGCTCTCCCTTGTGTGTGACTGAATCATTATTATTGCATCATACAGACACCAAAATTCTTCCTTACTGGGATCATTGCATCTGGGTACATTGGAGCTAGAATGGCTACTGATTCCTTCAAGCAATGCCAGGAAACAGATGACTTCAGTAAACGAGAAAGAGGAGGAGGAGGTCTGTGTTGTAGCATAGCTTGGAGGAATCATCAGCCCATCATTTAACCAACATGAAAAGACCCCCTTCAAGATTTTCTAGTCTGTGGAGTCAGCAGTTGATTTCTAGACTACAGGATTGATAAAATTGACCACCTGAACTATTCCTTCATACAGGATGTTCAGCAATGGTCTTGTATAATAATCCCCTTGGTAGTGTGGCCATCAGGAAATGTGGTAGTGGTGGGCTCTTCTTGCCACCACAACCTGCTATGGGACTCTCCCGACTACCACGACAAGCAACGCCAGGCCAAGGACGGTCCATGTGGTCGACAGTTGGCAGCCTGAGGGAATGAGAAAATGTCAGAACAAAGGAAAGATTCAGTTAATAATGAAGGCCAAAAAAGTATTGGAACCATCCTTATATTGAAATTAAATATAAGTATCCATAGGGGGTTCCAATACTTTTTTAGACAGATGTACAATCCCTAAAAACACCACATGTGAAATTAACAAAGAAATACAAATATGGCTCCATAGCTTTTAAGTTGGACAGGTGGTAATAGAGCCTATGTACAGTTTGTATGTCCCTATCTGTACCTGTGGACGCGTATAGATGGTTGAGAGCAGCGCTGGAGGCAGGCTCAAGGAAGATGTTACTGTGGGGAAAGAAAATATGAGACTTACTATAAGCTAAACACATTCAGGGAGAAGAAAACTCATAATGGCAGATTAAAAGATGCTTAAATTTGTCACTATAGGATTTCTTCATCTTGTCAATGTTTATGCCAGTGTGAATTCTTCTCTAAACTTAATGAATGTACGTACACTAGACAATTTCTGGATAAAGTGCAT
Source organism: Petrolisthes manimaculis (assembly GCA_034508575.1). NCBI lineage: Eukaryota > Metazoa > Arthropoda > Malacostraca > Decapoda > Porcellanidae > Petrolisthes > Petrolisthes manimaculis. The sequence continues at coordinate 9,316 of JAWZYT010002109.1, read as the reverse complement.
GAGATATGAAAGCAAAGGAGCTCATTATATACAAATTTATATTAAAAAAACCTTATTGCAACTGTAAAAGCAGGTGGTGTTATTATTATTAATTAAAACCAACATTACAAACTTTAATCATCAGTAGCCACAGTTTGTTTTCGTTCGGGTACAAAATCGACCAAAAAAAAAAAACTTATTGTGACTATAAAGCAGGTGTTGTTGTTATTCTGCTACCTGTGGGCTGAGGTGGTGTGTCCTCCCACCACTGCATGACAAGACACCCTCGCCACGTTGTTGATGAAGTAAGTAGGTGCGTCCCAGGTGATGCCAGCCGTTGACGTCACCCTCCTCCTGTGGTCCTCGTAGTCGGAGAAGTGTTGGATGTCCCCCGCCCGAACCTGCCCAAGAAGAATATATATACAGACAGAGTTCATCATGCAGTATCTTAAAATTCCCATATATGTGTGTGTACTGAGTTCTTATATGTATCTTTTTTTTTTATCATCATCATTTATCAGTACCCATTATTTTCCTCTCTATCTGGATGTTTCTTTGTTTAGGTACTGAGTTCTTATATGTATCTTTTTTTTTATCATCATTAAAATTTTATCAGTACCGGTACCCATTATTTTCCTCTCTATCTGGATGTTTATTTGTTTAGGTTAGGTAAGGTAAGGTTATAGAGGATAGGTATGTACAGTCATGAGCACTAACTTACCGGGACCCCATTGATCTCCCAGTTGAGGTGTGCCCGGGGTTTGGCAGAGGAGGCGGTGCAGTTGACCTGAACTTTCTCCCCGGTGTGATAGGTGGGCGGGTGTCCGTAAGAGAGGGGGGTAAGGATCTCAACACTGGAGGGAGGTACTGTGGGTGGAGGGATAAAGAATGATTGATTAGTGGATGTAGGATGAGTGGGAGAGAAGGTGATAAAATGTGATAGAGAGGTGGGACAGTAAGCATAATGGAAATATAAGGATAGGAATGACAGAGAAAAGATTATAATTTATAGAGGTGGGACAGGAAAGGAAAGGAGAGAAAAGGGAATGGTGATAGAGAGGTGGACAACAAACATGAAGACAACGGAAGAAAAGGAGGGACAGAGAGAAGGAGATAGAGGTGGGACATGCAGCAGACACAAAGAAAAATATAACAAAAGGGAAGGAGAAACAGGGATAAAGTGACAGAGAGATAAGACAGCAAGCACGAGGGATATAGAAGTGGGAAAAGGAGGGACAGGAAGGTGATGGAAAGATGGGATAGCAAGCACGAAGGCAATAGAAGTACAGAAGGGACAGTAGATGATCTCAGACATATATACAGTAACAGACTCTGATAATAATTGTGGACCTTTACTGTATACCTACCTATGACTGTCATGGGTTTGGTCTGTACTGCTGTTCTGAATGATGGACCTTCCCCCATCACCTCACACTTGAAGACACCAGACGTCTCCTCCGTCACGTTCCTCAACACTACCGATTCCTCCGTCGACTCGTCCGTCTGGAGAAGGGGTGTTGTTGTTGTTGTTGTTGGTGGTGGTGTTGGTAGTGTTGTTGTTGTTGTTGTTGTGGGGGGTGGGTATAAATAAATATTAGTACTGTATTATGTTTTATTTTTGTATGCATGAGAACCAAGCTGAAGGTAGAAGGAGTTTATGTATAATTATACTTTGCATAAACACACACACTTTACCTTCACATATACACCCTTGACAACACACATACAGACATCTCCCCACAACAAACCTATCCCCCTATACCCACACACCCTTAAAAAAAAAAAAAAAAAAAAAAAAAAAAAACGGTCGTATAATAAACCCACCTTGACATGTATACCCCTAAAGATATAAGCATGTTTAGGGTCGTGTGTTGCAGTGCCCTTGTAGGTATAGAACTGGTCCTTGCCTCGCCACCAGTTGACGGTATAGAGGTGATGGTTTGGGCCCAGTAGATGGAAGCGACAGGTGAGGGTGACGTCTTGGCCAGCTTGTGGAGACCCGGGTACCTCAAGTTCTAGGATCTCCACCGTCTTGGCGTTGTATGCACCCACAACTGTTTTGGGTTGGGTTGGTTGGTTGGTAGGTGTGGTTAGAAGGTGTTATGTTGTTTTGGGTTGGGTTGGTTGGTAGGAAGGTGTGGTTAGAAGGTGTTATGTTGTGTTATGATCAGGGAAATGTTTGGTAAAGATGTATATATGTATGTATGTTTAGGTGTTATGATCAGGGAAATGTTTGGCAAAGATGTACAGGTGTTTATGTGTTGTGATAAGGAGATGATTTGATTAGAAGATGTTATGATTAGGTGTTTAGAGTATGTGTTATGATTAGTTGACGTAATGAGAAGGTGTTATAAGTTGTACTATTGGTAAAGCAATGTTATAATGAGAAAATATTATGACCAAAACTTTAGATAATGTTAAGAGATGTTTTAATCTACATGTAACTACAACTGTTGGTAAGACAATGTTATGATGATGAGATGTTATGAAAAGTTGTGATGAAGTTACTATGACAGAGAGAAAGTTGTTATGACAGAGAGAAAGTTGTGATGAAGGTGTTATAAAGTTACTATGACAGAGAGAAAGTTGTTATGACAGAGAGAAAGTTGTTATGACAGAGAGAAAGTTGTGATGAAGTTGTGATGAAGTTACAATGACAGAGAGAGAGAAAGAGGAGTGGAGAAGGGATAGGGGAGTGTGTGGGGGGTGGGGTGGGTGGGGGGTTGGTGGGGAAGGGGGTCAACTCACCGGGTAAGAAGAAGAAGCAGCAGAGACAGCAACACAGCACAGCACTCAGTAAAAACAGCATCCTTATTCACCCTCACTCAGCAACACTAACTCAGCATCTGTAACACCACACAAATTACTTCCAATACCAATTTATATATTTATTTAACTATTTATCTAATGGTTAAATGGGTGTTAGATGGTTGAGTGGTTGGTTGGATGGTTGGTTGGTTGGTTGGGTGGGTGGGTGGTTTGTTTATTGGTTGGTTGGTTGGTGGGTGGGTTGGTTGGTTGGTTGGTGGGTTGGGTGTGTGTGTGGATGATTGGTTGGTTGTTTGGTTTCTTGTTTGCCTACTTACTTAGTTGAGGAGGTGAATGGGTGTGTGAATGTGTGAATATGTGATTGATTGCTTGGTTGGTTGATATGAGATTTCCTCCATTCCATTCAACCCCTGATAAAGTTAGTCAATTGTTTAGTTTGTAAGGCGGTAAGATCTAATAATTGTAAATGACTCACAAGGAGCAGACATTTACAGAGACATTTACAGACATTTACAGAACCGACTTTGACTGTAAATTGGTAAGACGAAAGGAAGGAAGGAGAGAAGGAAGGAGGGAGGGAAGGAAGAGAATGAGGGAAGATGAGAGGGAAGGAGAAATGAAGGTAGATAAGGATGGATGAAAGAAGGGGGTTAAGGAAGAGGGAAGGGAGGCATAGGAACGAAGGAGGGAAGAGAATGAGGGAAGATGAGAGGGAAGGAGAAAGAAAGGAAGATAAAAATGGAGGAAGGGAGGGAGGTGATGAGGTAATGGGAGGAGGAAAAAAGGAAGGAAAGGAGAGAGTAAACATGGGAGGGAGGGAGGGAGGGAGAGTGATCAAAGAACGGAGGGATGGAAGGGAGAGGGAAGGATGGAGGGGAGGGATGGGGAAAAAGGAGAGATACTAAATATTATATATAATTACAAATCCTTCATTCATTATAGGCATCAGTCATTCAGTTAATATCTTAATTAATCACTCAACCATCATCATCATCAGTAGTAGTAGTAGTAGTAGTAGTAATATAGTAGTAGTGGTAATAGTAGTAGTAGTAGTAGTAGTAGTAGTAGTAGTAGTAGTAATAGTAATAGCAGTAGTAGTAGCAGTAGTGGTAATAATAGTAGTAATAGTAGTAGTAGTAGTAGTAGTAGTAGTAGTAGTAGTAGTAGTAGTAGTAATAGTAATAGTAATAGTAGTAGTAGTAATAGTAGTAGTAGTAGTAGTGGTAATAGTAGTAGTAGTAGTAGTAGTAGTAGTAGTAGTAGCAGCAGTAATACCAACACAAACGTGACATTATTATCATTATAACAGTCTTGGAGGCTAGGGATGTGGACACTAATAATATTTTTCAACGCTCAGAGGTTACAATAGAAATAATGTTGATGAAAACTGGAGCTGCCGAGACACTGGGAAGAGGAAGAGGAGGAGGAGGAGGAGGAGGAGGAGGAGGAGGAGGAGGAGGAGGAGGAGGAGGAGGAGGAGGAGGAAGAGGAGGAGGAGGAGGAGGAGGAGGAGGAGGAGGAGGAGGAGGAGGAGGAGGAGGAGGGAGGAGGGAGATCAAGGAGAGGAGAGAAAAATAAGCCTGGATGGATGCTGGTGAGAGAGAGAGAGAGAGAGAGAGAGAGAGAGAGAGAGAGAGAGAGAGAGAGAGAGAGAGAGAGAGAGAGAGAGAGAGAGAGAGAGAGAGAGAGAGAGAGAGAGAGAGAGAGAGAGAGAGAGAGAGAGAGAGAGAGAGAGAGAGAGAGAGAGAGAGAGAGAGAGAGAGAGAGAGAGAGAGAGAGAGAATAGTAAGATAGAGAGAGAATAATAGTAAGAGAAAGAGTAAGAGGAAACCGAGGAGAAAAACAAAACAAAAAACAAACGTAAACGAGATAGAAGGAAAAATGAGATAGAGAAAAAAAAAGAGAGAAAGAGAAAGAGAGACAAAAAAAAACTTAAACTGGAAACCATCAAGGAGGGAAGAAGGTGAAATGCTTACTGGTTAAAAATGTCGACTCATAAAGTTAAATCAAGAAGGCTTTACAGTGAAGTGCGGAGGAGAGGTGCTAACAGGAAAGTAAAAAGAGGAGGTGGTGGTGGTGGTGGAAGGGGTGAGGTGGAAGTGGTGGTTGTGGTGGTGGTGGTGGGTGAGATGGAAAGGGGGGAGGTGGAAGGGATGGGAGATGGAGAGGTGGAACGGGGGAAATGGGTAGGGGAGAGGTGGAAGGGGAGGTGGTGGAAGAGGAAAGGAAAGGGGAGAGGTGGAAGGCATGGGAGATGGAGAGGTGGGTAGGGGAGAGGTGGAAGGGGAGAGGTGGAAGATATGGAAATTGTTGAGAAAATGTGCCAGAATGAGGAGGATGTGGAAAAACTGGTGGAAGGGGTGGTGGAGTGGAGGCAGAGGAAAAAGTGGATGAAGGAATGGTGGAAGGGAAGGTGAAGGAGGAGGAAGGGGAGAGGAAAAAGAGGAGGTGGGAAGAAGTGGAAGAAGAGGAGAAGGAGGAGATACCACACACACACACACACACACAGAGGTGAGGGTGTGTGTGTGCGTATGTGTGTGCAGTAAGAAATTAATATCGTCAGTGTTTATCCAAAAGTTTTGTAAGAAAGTTCATTATTATTATCATTATTATTATTTTTATTAATATTGTTATAATCATTATTATTATTATTATTATTATTAATATTGTTATAATTATTATTACTATTTTTATTATTATTATTATTATTATTATTATTATTATTTTTTTTTTTTTTTTTATTATTATTATCATTAGTATTACAGTATTATTATTATTATTATTATTATTATTATTATTATTATTATTATTATTATTATTATTATTATTATTATTATTATTATCATTATCATCATAACATCATCTACCCACCGTATCGTAAAAAAATAAACTCTTGCTTTAATCACTAGGAGTAATCAAGTCTTGCTTCCTCGCGCCAAATCTAATCCTCTCCAATCAACTTTTTCAATATCAGTCTTCGTTCAGCTTCTCTATCCAGTTTATGATCGGATTTCTTTAATGAAGGATTTGCTGGTACAGTTAACTACAAGAGTGTGTTTGGGCCTTCCTTCCTTCCTTCCTGCCTTCCTCTCTATTGAATATTAAATCTATGATCTATACTACAAGAGTGTGTTTTGTTTCTTGTTTTGATTGTTTTGTTTTTTCCTTCGTTGAGTGTACAGTTAATTTAAGACACTGTTGAAGTCTAGGGGTGGGTGGAATTTGGGGAATCTTACACCTTCTGATTACTCTCTCATTCTCTCTCTCTCTCTCTCTCTCTCTCTCTCTCTCTCTCTCTCTCTCTCTCTCTCTATCTATCTATCTCTCTGGAAAAAACCCAACTCGAGATATAAATAACCAACAACAGTTTAGTAATCCCGTAGCAAACGCATACAAACAAACGACGACAACAACAACAACAACGACGACGACGAAGAAGATATAATTCCCTCTCTTCTTCTTCCCAGTGACCAACCAACCAACAACTTCCCCTCCTTTATTCCCGCCAAATCCTAGGCCAAGGAATTATGACAGGTGGTGACTATCTGGCAATCAGAACGTGGCAGCAAACACAGGAAGGTGATTACGGGTTGCCAGTTAGTTGACAAGGGAAGGTGAAGGGGGGAAGGTTGATGTGTGTGTGTGGTGTGCTGGGGGGAATGTTTGTTGTATGCTTGAGGGAACGTGTTTTTACTGTTAAAGAGAGGGACATAAATTATAATATACACAGAGAAAGAAATTGATAGACAGACAGAAACACACACACACACATAAAAAAAAAGAGATAGACAGACACATAGAGGAGAGAGAGAGAGAGAGAGAGAGAGAGAGAGAGAGAGAGAGAGAGAGAGAGAGAGAGAGAGAGAAAGAGAAGAGATTATAAGTGAGACAAGAGAGAGACAGGGGATGGAATGAAGGTGAATCAGTAATGAGAAGGTACAACACTATCCATCACTAGTGAACTGTAACCCCAGACACACACACACACACATGACAGATCTGTGTGTGTGTGTATCTCTCTCTCTCTCTCTCTCTCTCTCTCTCTCTCTGTGTGTGTGTGTGTGTGAG
>JAWZYT010002108.1:260000-265044 GCA_034508575.1 Petrolisthes manimaculis | reverse complement strand
GTGTGTAGGGTGGATGGATTTGTGTGTGTGTGTGTATGAGAAAATTAGTCCATAAGTGTGTGTGGAGAGAGAGAGATAGATAGATAGAGAGAGAGAGAGAGAGAGATTGAAATGAATGCATGCCATTTATCTTTCACTATCTCCCATCTCTTGTCACTTCCTCTCTCTCTCTCTCCCTCGTTCCCTCCCACACACACTTTTCCCTCCTTGTCAATTCTCTTGTTTCTCTACACATCCACTCCCCCTACCCAACACTTGTCATCACACACACACACACACACACACACACACACACACACACACACACACACACACACACCATACACACACACACACCATACACCCACACCCTTATGGACTCATTTTCACACACACACACTCTCTCTCTCTCTCTCTCTCTCTCTCTCTCTCTCTCTCTCTCTCAGTAAATACCAACGTCCCCACCCATCCATCAATCCATCACACACACACACACACACACACACACACACACACTCACACACTCACTCTGATACCCCCTATTTCTTTCCTGTGTTTGGCTGATTTATTGTATGGACTCTTTCGTATTGCAATGATTATTTTTTCTCAGACTAAATACTATAATTATATATAAACCTTGTAACACTAGAAAAGGTTATTGATATAGGAGTAATTTATTTTACGAGTAGTTTATATTTCATTCTATATACAATTAATTATTTCATCTTTGGCTGTCTATAGTGTGTGTATGTGTGTGTGTGTGTGTGTTGTTGTTATTATTAGGTAGTAATATATATTTCATTCTATATACAATAATTCTTTCATCTTTGGCTACCTATAGCGTGTGTGTGTGTGTGTGTGTGTTCTTGTAAAACGAGTAGATTATATTTCATTCTATATACAATTAATTCTTTCATTTTTGGATATCTATAGTGTGTGTATGTGTGTTTGTTGTTGTTGTTGTTGTTGTTGTTAGATAGTAAAGTTAACCTGTACAACACAGAATGAATATACAGGTATCTTATATTATAATTATAACAACTATGAAATCATAACACTGTTTTAATTCCGTTTTTCCTTCCTTCACTTTCAGGAACTTTACAAAACAGAGATCGTCGATAGAAAGGAGTTATGGTGAGGTGAGTATAAGGTGTATTGAAAGGTGATAGTGAATGAAGGATGATAGTGAGTATTGGAGGAGTGAGTGGATGGGTGAATAATATGGATGAATGGATGTGTGTGTGTGTGAGTGGGAGGGTTATTTAAAGGTTGAGTATATGGATGAGGTTGAATGAATGGATGTGTGTGTGTGAGTGGGAGGGTGAATTAAAGGTTGAGTACATGGATGAGGTTGAATGAATGGATGTGTGTATGTGTGTGTTGGTGGGTGATTTAAAGGTTGAGTATATGGATGAGGTTGAATGAATGGATGTGTGTGTGTGTGTGTGTGTGTGTATGTGTGTGTGTATGGGTGAATTGAAGGTTGAGTACGTGGATGAGGTTGAATGAATGGAAGAGTGGATGAGTGAGTATAAAATTTAGTGACAATCAATACACACACACACACACACACACACACACACACACACACGAGACAGGTTATCCGATAAGGGTGTTGCGTGGAAGGGAGAATGAATGAAGTATGCCTCCATACCTCTACCCCTCCCTACCTCCATCTCTTTCTCCCCCCACCTTTCATCCCCCTGCCCCTCCCACCTTCCATCACTCTCTCTCTCTCTCTCTCTCTTTTTCTCTGTCTCTCTCCCTCCCTCCCTCCCTTACCCTCTTTCTTTCTCCTTCTCCCCACACCCTCTCTCTCTTTCTCTCTCTCTCTCTCTCTCTCTTCACTTCACCCCACTCCCTCCCTCACCCTCTTTCTTTCCCCTTCTCCCCACTCTCTCTCTCTCTCTCTCTCTCTCTCTCTCTCTCTCTTGTGTTGAAAGTAGGTGGAGCTTAGGACACTTTTGATTGGCCGCTAAGAGGCTTCCATCAGCCAATCAGAGGACAGGCTCAGATCAAAGCCTATAGCGTGCCGGAGATTGGACAATTCGATTTTTTTTTTCTACCCCGACGAAATGGCACAGCCTGTAGAAGAGTAATTATTTTTTACATGTCACAATCTCCCCAAAAGTTAGCAGTATTTTTTTTTTACTACATATCAGATTTTCCATAAAAGATACAGTATTTTTTTTTTTTTTTTACATATTAGAATATCCCAAAAAGTTACATTATTATTATTATTATTATTTTTTTTTTGCATATTAGAATTTCCCAAAAAGTTACATTATTTTTATTTTTATTTTTTGCATATCAGAATTTCCCAAAAAGCTACAGTTTATTTTTATTTTTTTTCTATACATCATAATCTCTCGAAAAGTTACAGGATTTTTTTTTTACATAATAGTTTCCCAAAAAGTTGACAGTATTTTTTTGTTTACATATCAGAATTTTACTAAAAGTTTTTTTTTTTTTTTTTACATATTAGAATTAAGAAAACTTTTTACATATCAGAATTACAAAAACGTAAGATCGTAAAATAGGAATGAATGAAAAAAGGAAGAACGAAAGAAAGAAAGGGAGGTAGGAAAGAAGGAAGAAAGAAAGAAAGGGAGGTAGGAAAGAAAGAATGAAAGAAAGGGAGGTAGGAAAGAAGGAAGAAAGAAATGAATATATGAATGAATGAAGGAAGAAAACTTAAAATAGTAAAATAGGAATGAATGAAGGAAGGAAGAAATGAATGAAGGAATGAAGGAAGAAATAAAACTTAAAATAATAAACTAGTAATGAGTGAATGAAGTAAGTTAGACTGATACACGTTTTATACTCGATCCAATTTATATCACGTGTATCATTCTAACTTAATTTTTTATAGCTGTTATACACCCAAGATCCAACCAGACTTACTATACACAAACTACCACTACCACTAACACTAACCACAAACACTACAACTACCACTAACACTACCACTACCACTACCAATACCAATACCACTACCACCACAACTACCACTACCACTACCACTAACACTACCACTAACACTACCACTACCACTAACACTACCACTTCCACTACCACTACCACTACCACTACCAATAACACTACCACCACAACTAACACTACCACTAACACTACTACTACCACTAACACTAACACTACCACTAACCATTAACACTAACACTACCACTAACCACTACCACTAACCACTACCACTAAACACTACAACTACCACTACCACTAACCACTACCACCACAACTACCACTACCACTAACACTACCACTAACACTACCACTAACACTACCACTTACCACCACCACTAACCACTAACCACTAACCACTAACCACTAACCAGGCCCTCAGTGAGTTCTCTAATTGGCTCGTTGGATGCCTCTTTCATTTCTCTCATCCTCCTCACCTCCTCTTCCTCCTCCTCCTCCTCCTCCTCCTCCTCCTCCTCCTCCTCCTCCTCCTCCTCCTCCTCCTCTTTTCCTCCCTTCCTCTTATTCTTCCTTTCCTTCCACTCGTTTTCTTTTCATTTTCTTTCCTTTCCTTTTCTTCATCCTTTTCCCCTCCTACCTTCCTTCCTTCCTTCCCTTCCTTTCCCCATTTCTTCCTTTCCCATTCCTTTTCTTTCCTTCCTTTCTCCTTTCCTTTCCTTCCTTTCCTTTCTTTTCTCTCCTCCTCCCTCCTCTTCTTACTCTGCCCAGTGTATAAGCAACAGAAGAAAATGATGCGACTTTGAGAGAGAGAGAGAGAGAGAGAGAGAGAGAGAGAGAGAGAGAGAGAGAGTAACGCCCACCAACCAGATTCAGCTTTATAGATATTTTCCTTCCTTCCTTCCTTCCTTCCTTCCTTCCTTCCTTCTTTATATAATATACTGTACATCAATCTTGCTATCCAACCCAACCTCATTACTTCTCCACCCACATATTAAAATTGTATTCTCTAACCTTAACCATTGCATCACTCCTAATTAATTAAGGGAGTAATACACTTTGTTTGGGTACTTTTGGGAGTGCCTTGATTCCTCCAACAACAACAACAACACTACAACTACCACTATCACTACCACCACCACCACCACCACCAACAACAACAACAACAAAAACACTACCACCACTACCACTATCTCTACTACCACCACCACCAACAACAACAACAACAACAACAACAACAACAAAAACACTACCACCACTACCACTATCTCTACTACCACCACCACCACCACCACCACCACCACCAACAACAACAACAACAACAACATCAACAACAACATCACTACCACACTATACACCCATAATAATATAGTTTTATCATTATTATTTGTGTATGTTTGTAATCCATTCCTCAGACCTACAGTAAACTAACGCTTTTTTTGTTTTCCTTTCACCCCCACCCCCATCACCAGGCGCTGTGTAAAATCGCTGCCAACTACCAGAACCGTAAGATCGCCTGCGTACCCGACATACGACTGGAAGATGGCTCAGAAGCATGGTAAGGCAATCTCTCTATCGTTTGTTTGTGTTGTATCTCTCTCTGTCTGTCGGTTTTGTCTTGTCTAAACTCGCTCTCACTCTTTGTATGTCGTCTGTCTTTCTTGTACCATCACACACACACACTCAGTCATTCTATCTTGTTTGTATGTCTGTCTATCTGTCTTTCTTGTACCATCACACACACACACTCAGTCAGTCTATCTTGTTTGTATGTCTGTCTATCTGTCTTTCTTGTACCATCACACACACTCAGTCAGTCTCTTGTTTGTATGTCTGTCTATCTGTCTTTCTTGTCCAACACACACTCAGTCATTCTATCTTGTTTGTATGTCTGTCTATCTGTCTTTCTTGTACCATCACACACACACACTCAGTCAGTCTATCTTGTTTGTATGTCTGTCTATCTGTCTTTCTTGTCCATCACACACACTCAGTCAGTCAGTCTATCTTGTTTGTATGTCTGTCTATCTGTCTTTCTTGTACCATCACACACACTCAGTCAGTCTATCTTGTTTGTATGTCTGTCTATCTGTCTTTCTTGTACCATCACACACACACTCAGTCAGTA
>JAWZYT010002108.1:242500-257500 GCA_034508575.1 Petrolisthes manimaculis | reverse complement strand
TGGTGAAATTTCTTGACAAACTTGAGGGCCATTTTCAGTGCCAACTCCAACTTGTGCCCGGAACAACAAAATAAATTAAAGTGTCATCCACGCACACTGCTTTTATTAATTAAGGCACACACACACACACACACACACACACACACACACACACACACACACACACACACACACACACACACACACACACACACACACACACACACACACACACACACACACACACACACACACACACACACACACACACACACACACTCACACACACACACACACACAAAAAAAAAAAAAAAAAAAAAAAAAAAAAAAAACCCCTACTGTATATGGATGGAGTGTGTTTTTTTCGTGGTATAGTCAGAAGGAATCATACACAAGTTTCCATACAGTTCTCATACACAATCACATACAGGGTTCCATAAGTTTGTATTGCTACTTGTAAGAATTTATTTATATATATATGCATGCAGTTAAAAGCCATGTTATATTGCGTTATGGTTTGTGTATATGTATATATTATGCGTTGTTGGTGAGTGCTTGTGTTGTTTAATAATGTAAGACAGGGAGAGTATAGAAATTAGGAAAATACTTAGAGAAAATGAGGAGGAAATGAGGAAAGAAAATGGTAAGACAGAAGGAATGAAGAGAGAGAGGGACAGAAGAAATAAAGAGAGAGAGGGACAGAAGGAATAAAGAGAGAGAGGGACAGAAGGAATAAAGAGAGAGAGGGACAGAAGAAATAAAGAGAGAGAGGGACAGAAGGAATAAAGAGAGAGAGGGACAGAAGAAATAAAGAGAGAGAGGGACAGAAGGAATGAAGAGAGAGAGGGACAGAAGGTATAAAGAGAGAGAGGGACAGAAGAAATAAAGAGAGAGAGGGACAGAAGGAATGAAGAGAGAGAGGGACAGAAGGAATAAAGAGAGAGAGGGACAGAAGAAATAAAGAGAGAGAGGGACAGAAGGAATGAAGAGAGAGGGGGGACAGAAGGAATAAAGAGGGAGAGATAGAATAAACAAAGAAACAAGAGGGGCAGAATAAAAAAAAAAACATGAGACAGAATAAAAAAAAACATGAGAGACAGAATAAACAAAGAAACAAGAGGGGCAGAATAAACAAAAAAGAAAAACAGTGATAGAAGGAAAAAAGAGGGACAAACTAAAAGATATAAAAACAACAACAAAAACAACAACAATAAGATAAAATAGATGACGTGGGAAGAAGAAGAATTGATGAGTGAAGAAGCCATAAAGTGACAATATCAGTTTATTTTTCTCTCATTCATTTATTTATTCATTTATTCATTCATTTATTCATTCATTCGTTTATTCATTTATTCATTCATTCATTTATTCATTTATTTATTAATTTATTTATTAATTTATTCATTCATTCATTCATTTATTTATTCATTTATTCATTCATCCATTTATTTATTTATTCATTCATTCATTCATTCATTTTCCTACTGTTCGTTTTCCAATATATTCTGTCTTTTCCTTCTCTCTTTTTATTTTATCCCTCCTTTCCTTCACTTTCTTCGTTCATTCTTTCTCCTTCCTTCCTATCCTTCCTTCCCTCCTATCCTTCCTTCCTCTCTTTCCTTCCCTTCCTTCTTTATTGTCCTCTCCTTCTCTCCTTTTCTTACGATCTCTCCATATTTCTCTTCCATTTTTTTTTTTTGTCTTCTCTTAAATTTCACTCCATTTCCTTACCTTGCCTTGGCCAAACAATTCATTATTCTGCCCTCCCACACACACACGTTACACACACACTCTCTCTCTCTCTCTCTCTCTCTCTCTCTCTCTCTCTCTCTCTCTGTATTATCCTACTTTTCTCCTTCATTTATCAATTCTCTCCTCTCCCCTCTTCTCTCTCTCTCTCTCTCTCTCTCTCTCTCTCTCTTTCCAAACTTCTCCCTCCCCCCCCCTCCCTCTCTATTATTTTCCCTCCCTTCCCCCTTCTCTTGCCCTCCCCCCCCCCTCCCTCTCATATATCCTCCCAGCCTCTCCTTCCCTCCAGTAAATTTTCACCCCTGTTTTCCCTCCCACACATGTTTCCTTCCCCTCTGTCTCCTCTTCCTCTTCCTTTATTACCCTACTCTCAAACCTTTCCTCCTCCTTACCCTTCTCTCTCTCTCTCTCTCTCTCTCTCTCTCTCTCTCTCTCTCTCTCTCTCTCTCTCTCTCTCTCTCTCTCTCTCTCTCTCTCCTTCATACCTATTCTTTTTCTTAATCTTACTCTCCTACACCCTACATTATCTCCTTCCCTTATCCCTTCTATTTCCTTAACTTTCCCTCCTTTCCTTTTTCCCTTTTCCTTTAATTTCCTTCCTTTCATTCACTTTTTCTTCATTTCCTTCACCTTCCCTCCATTCCTCCATTCTCCCCACCTTCCCTTCCTTTTTCCTCCCTTTCCTTCTCTTTCTCTCCTTTCCCTCCTTTTCCTCACTCCTCCTCTTTCCTTCCTATTCCCCATTTCCTTATCTTTCTCTCTTCACCCCATTTTTCTTCCCTTTCCCACCTTTCCTTCTACTTCCCCGTGCTTGCTGTCAGTCTGTCTCACCTATATGAAAATATATATATATATCTCTATCATCTTCTCTCCTTCGTTCAACAGGGTTTTCCAGGCCTAAGGTGATCTGCTTTCATCCTCCCCCATCCTCCACCCCTCCCCCATCCTCCCCCATCCTCCTTCCTTTTCAGCGAGCACGTAATCTCTCTCCCCCAGACCTTTATTACCCCCTCCCCCCCCCAATCTCTCTCTCTCTCTCTCTATCCTTGTATATGTTCTCGTCATTACTCTTCCTCCCAAGCACATTAATAATTACGTTCCTCTCTTCATCTTTCTCCTACTCCCCTCGTTCTCTCCTTCTCTATCGTTTTATCTCCATCTGTCTTCTTTCCTCCTCCTACTACTCCACCTACCTACCTCTCATCCTCCTCCTCCTCCTTCTTTATATAATAATCTCTGTTATTTATGTGAGTGTGAAATATAGGAGAAAGGAATTGTGTGGCGTGTACTAAAAATTATGTTGTTGTTTTGTAGGAAAGTGTACAGTACGGTTTGGAAATTAATGTACAGTACACACATTTTGTAGTTGTTACGAACCCTTAATTAATTGATGTCACAGCGGTGTATACGAATTCCTAAAGGCAGACTGTACTATTGCGGACTGGAGTTCGTTACGTGGCACTCTCCACCAGCCAACCCTGACATGGATTCGACGTGTGAAGCTGGAAACAAGGCTCATGAACCCGAGTCGAATCAATCAGTCAGGTTCATGAGCATTGTTTCCAGCTTCGAATTCACACCTCGAATCCATGAATGCGATGGTAAAGTCATGGTCTAATGTACTGCAACTCCTTCCAATGAGATGACTTCGAAAAATGATCCGAAACTATAGCTGTTGGTGTGTGCAATTTTGGTTCATAAAATTAACTCAAATAGCTCGCTTTTATTCACCAGGTTGCAGTACATTAGACCATGACTTTACATACATTGTGTGAAATATCGAAGGAAAGTATTATGTGTGTGATGTGTGAAATATTGAAGGAAGATATTTTATGATATATACAGTACTAACATTAATAATAATAATATGATATACTGTACTAACATTAATAATATAATATTGTTGTTTCTTTGTTGTTGTATAGGAACGTGTACAGTGTGTGGAGGACTGTGTTGGATGAGACAGAGAAGTTGGGTAAGGCGAGGTTGGCAGCGGTGGAGGTGTTCCAGCAAAACATATCAGAAGACGCTAAGAACACCAGACATTTCAAAGCACATCTCGCTAAAAAGGTATGTAGGTGTAGGTGTGTGATTGAGAGAGAGAGAGAGATAGAGAGAGTACTGTATGTGTATGTGTGTGTGTGTGTGGGTGTTTAAGAGAGAGATAAGTGTGTATGTGTGGGTGTTTGAGAGAGAGAGAGAGAGAGAGAGAGAGAGAGACTATGTGTAGGTGTGTGTGTGTGTGGGTGTTTGAGAGAGTGTAGGTGTGTATGTGTGGGTGTTTGAGAGAGAAAGAGAGAGAGAGACTATGTGTAGGTGTGTGGGTGTGGGTGTTTGAGAGAGAGAGTGTAGGTGTGTATGTGTGGGTGTTTGATAGAGAGAAAGAGAGAGAGACTATTATGTGTAGGTGTGGGTGGGTGTTTGAGAGGGAGAAAAAAAATTAGATCAACAATTGCATAGATTAGATAGAAAGTGAATAAATAAAATATAAGTAACATAAACAAGTGATTAATTGATAGATAAACATACAATTAGATACAAATAATAATAATACATAGAATAAACATACGAATAGATACAATAAAAAATAATAATTAATGATACTGAAAGACACAATTATCATCACTCCTTTTTTAATTAACCCTGAAATACCTGAGTGAGTAATTAAATGAATAAATACCTAAGTGAATAAATAAATAAATATTTAACTGAACTCTTCCAAACAACAACAACAATTAAAACCATTATTTTCGTCCTGTTTCCCAACATATTGTACTTTGGAGAAATCATGGAACTCCAATGTAACAAAAAAAACAAAAAGTGTATTCATTACCCCCCTTTAATGAC
The DNA here is from genome assembly GCA_034508575.1 of Petrolisthes manimaculis. Lineage (NCBI taxonomy): Eukaryota > Metazoa > Arthropoda > Malacostraca > Decapoda > Porcellanidae > Petrolisthes > Petrolisthes manimaculis. The sequence goes on along the minus strand of JAWZYT010002108.1, from coordinate 252,925 downwards.
CGTCTCATAATTATTGTATACTCGTTCGTTTATTGGCTTTACTTGGGTCGGATAATTAGGGAGTTTTTTTTTGTTGTCGTTTATTGATGATGTGGAGGCCAGAGCTGGTTGGTTAATGATGAGGTGGTGGTAGTGGTGGTTGTGGTGGTAATAATGATAGTAGTGGTAGTGGTTGTGGTAGTGGTAGCGACAATGGTAGTAGTGATAGTGGTAAAAGTTGTGGTAGTGATAATATTAGTGGTGGTATGAGAGGCTTAGTAGTGATGGTAGTGTGATGTTAATATTTTTATTATTATTGTCATCCATATTACTATTATTATTATTTTTATTATTGTTATTATTATTATTATTATTATTATCACTATTATTACTATTATTACTATTATTACTATTATTATTATTATTATTATTATTATTATTATTATTATTATTATTATTATCATTATTATTATTATTATTATTATTAGTAGTAGTATTTTTATTATTATTAGTAGTAGTATTATTATTATTATTATTATTATTATTATCAATACTATTATTTATTATTCTGTACAGTTCAACGACCTCTTGAAGCTGATACAAAGTGAGGTACAGACAACCGTGGCTGATTTGGACCGAACCAAGAAGACTTACTACGATGAGGAACACGTTGCTCACGACGCCAGGGAGAAAGCCAGCGCTGCAGAGGAAAAGTACGTCAATTATAGTAACAGTATTTTATGTACGTCAGATTTTAGTAGCATGTACGTCAGTTTTAGTAGCGTTATTATAAGGGTGTCGGTTTTAGTAGCGATATTATAAGTACTGTATGTACATATATGTCAATTTTAGTACCATTTTTATAAGTACGGTACATCAATTTTAGTAGCATTATCATAAGTACTGTACGTCAGTTTTTAGTAGCATTATTAACACTTTCTTAGTTTATTATTAGTTTTTTTTTATTCCCATTTAATGTCCACCGCAACACTCGGTTATTATTACACATGTATTTATCCATGTGTGATTTAGTATAATTATTATTACCGTACTTCTCTCGTGTGTATACTATATCCCAAATTTAAGGACCCTGTGATTGTGTATAAGAATTGGAAGCTTCTGATTCCTCCTGACCATGCCACGAAACAAGCTCCTTCCATAAATATACAGTAGTTGTATGTGTTTCGTGGCAATATTTGAAGGACTCGTTTATCACCAATTTTCTGGCTACATCACAGGGTCCCTTAACTAACGTCGTCCAGAACAGTAGTTATTATTTTTCACACATGTATTTATAGATGTGTACTAACAAACTAACTAACTAACTTTTAAACTTATTATCACTACATATAAATATAATACTGACATTAGAATCCAAATTTATTTCAGTAGGTGATAGTACCAGGGTCAGTGGAACCTCATAATAGACTTAGTAAACAACATAATATTTCCCACTGACTGATAAACACTGATGCCACTTACTTACTAACTAACTTAGCTCCTTGTATACAGTATTGCTGATGCTGTAAAGGTCTAGTATTATACTTATGAAGTTTGGGGAAATGAAACTACTGTATACACAATGATAGTTTTCTTGTACTGTACTGTACAGTATGTACATAAAATAAATTAGTTCTCAATTCTAAAGTTCTATAAAGTACTTCACAACTATTAAAGATTTACACACATGAGCGCTTACGACCCTCGCCTTTAAAAGATAATAATAACCAACCTTACGAAACAAGTCAACGCAAAAACACACAAAAAAAATAGCAAAATGTGTTATACTTTTATGAAACAGTTATATGCTATGTGCTTTTATTATATATTGTCTCGTGTGTCGTGTTGTTTGTTGTTGTTCTGTAGCATATGCTTAATTGTCAAGATATATTTGATGTTTTCACATTGTTGTTGTTAATTCCATCCACAGTGATTCACGACTATGTATTGTAGCCCCACAATACTGTATGTTTCTATGTGTTGGTACCACAAACATTAATATACCAGTGATAATTAAACTAAAATACCACTGATGTTGAGACTGAAATACTGTACCAGGGATGTTTGTTTTGGTCAGTATGGTATCAACATTTTGCCGTCCTCTCCAACACCAGTAATTCCATACACCATCGAATAAAACATATAAACAGAGGATTATTATAAAAGCTAATGTGTTAAGTGCAAGAATACAGTGCCACATATTCTCAATGTATATATACAGTATATATATATTAATTGGTCCTGTAATATCATCGCCTTGGAGGTAAATTTTCCTACAAACTGCATCATACACAAAACAGAATCATAACAAGGGGTTTCAGTATCACGTCATAACTTGGACATATCGGAAGTTTAAAAATTGTACAGTAGTCCCTTGCGTCCTGAGGAGAACGATACTATACTCTCGCTTCTCGTTGAATTAATTAACCTTTAGAATAATATACAGTAGTAGAGGAAAATATACGGTGGTCTCAAAGTTGACAATTTAGCTGTTGTAAAAAAAGATATTGTAAGACGAGAAACTTTCCGATGGGAATGAAGTACAGTACTTTTTTTGGACCACGAGAATAAACGACGACAGACTTTGATTGTTTTTGTGAATGAAAACTATCAATACTCGTTCTCATTTCCCTCAAACATTTTAATATTGTAAATTTGCATGATCGTCCATAGAAAAACTGGTGAATTGGCATCAGTGAGTTAGTTTCCAAGAGTTGTACATACAAACATACTTTTCTTATTTTCATTAATATATATAGACAAGCCTATAACCTAATAAAGATAACCCCGTATGTATCCCAAAATAACATGTTGATTAATGATAAGGAATAATGATTAACCACAAACTCATTTTAATTTCTCTTACTTCCATATAATTTTTGGTGCTTAGGATCTCACACCGGTACGTTGGACATTTTTTTCTAGTATACTGTATTGAACATTCTCTTTTGGCAACCTTTTTTTAATATATATATATATATAAACGGTTTTGGCGGCATCATGCACACACTACTCTTGAAACTTTACTACACAGACCCTGGTACAATACTCACCTATGTGGTTTGTTCCCCTACGGTATCTGTCTCTCCTCTGTGTTTGTGTTTGTGTTTGTGTGTGTGTCATTTCATTATTAATATATATGCACAAACAACAAATTGACAAACCACCCAGAGCACAATCACTTTCCTTATAATTATAAAGCCTATATAGTGGGTCAGAGGTATATATTTGAGGGTGAAGAAGGTGTCAGTTCATTATTAATATATGCACAAACAATTTGACAAACCACTCAAGAGCACAATCCCTTTCCTTATAATTATAAAACCTATATATATAACATGGGTTAGAGGTATATATTTGAGGGTCAAGAAAGGTGCTACTGATTCCTCCAAACATTGCCACAAAACAAACCATGTGTAACAGTTCTGAGGGAGACTTGGGTTACATTCTGTCTTGTGGAATTTTAGTGACACATTCTGTCTCGTGGATTTTTAGTACAGTAGTCTACAAATCACTCATAGGGTATTATATTGTCACTTGAATTTAATGATGATGAAAAGTGAATAAATAGTAAAGTAATATATAATGAATGAATAAATAAATAAATAAATATATAATAAATAAATGATGACTCCCTCTTAGAACCATGTGAGACAGAATTAACACCATGGTATAGTTATTATAGTACAGTACCAGATCCTGTTGAAGTTTAGTGTAGTGTGTGTGTGTGTGTGTGTCCTCCACTACTACCACTACCACCCATACCTCCACTACTACTACTACTACTACTACTACCAAAACCACTGCCACCACTACCACCACCACTGCCACTGCCCCACTACCACTACTACCAATACCACCACCACCACCAGCACTGCCGCACTACTACCACCACTACCAAAACCACTACCACTACCACTACTACTGCCCCTTTTATTTCCCTGCCCATTCCGTCTCACGCAGCCATAATATTATACACTCATGCCTTCACCTAACTTGATCTTTAATACCTTGCCAAGCCTGGGGTTCACTGTGGCCACTTTAATTAGGGGACCCTGTGATGTAGTCAGAATATTGGAGGTAAATGAGTCCTTCAATTATTGCCACAAAACACACACACACACACCTATATGGAAGTACATGTAGGTGGTTTCGTGGTATAGTCAGAAGGAATCAAAAGCCTCCACCGATTCTACTACATGATCACAGGGTCCTCTACACGTATACTGAAGTGGTCTGTTTCCGGCGGCAGAGTTTGAAAAAAAAAAAAAAAAAAATAATAATAATAATGATAATAATAATAATAATAATAATAATAATAATAATAATAATAATAATAATAATAATAATAATAATAATAATAATATCATGCCCTTAATTAATTCAGTACCTAGTAATTTGAGTTTGTACTGCTTTTCAATATTCAAGTCAAGGTGTTCAGTTTAGGAATGGTAAATACATGAGAAAAAAAAGGAAAAAGGGAATATATCTAAAGTAAGAGAGACATTGTAACTCCCCCCCCCCACCCCCAGCCCTCACACACACACCTCCAACCCCCCCCCCACCCCCCAGCCCTCACACACACACTCCTCACCATCCTACCCACACCTCTCACTCCTCACACATACCTTCAACCTCACCCCCCCCCAACGGGAACCACCTTGCCATGGTGGGGGACTTGTGTGTCTCTGAGACCTGGCGAGCTAGACTAGAGGGGGCTCCGGCCCCTACTCTGCCCCGATTTCGGGGAGAGAGGGTTTCCCATGCTAGGAAGGTCGCTAGTGAGAGACCAGACTAAATGGTTCCCATCTTTCAGTTCTTCAACTGTCCCTCTTTTCTTTTTATTTCTTTCCTGCTTGCTGTCACACCTCTCTATCACCTTTTTTCTGGCGCTATACCACCTCCATGTTGAGGCGCCTAATATTCATCCATCAATCAATCCAACCCCACACACACACACACACACACACAACCCTCACCATCCTACACACACCTCTCACTCCTCACACTCACCTCATGACACCTCTCACTCCACCACCCCTCACCTACAGTACACCTCACCCCCCCCACCACCACCCCACCCCACCCAGCTGTGTCACCCCCTGCTGTGTGCTTCCTTCTGCCCCCTCCCCCCAAGTCTTGAAAACAATAACAACAACAACAGCAGTAGTCAGAAAATAAGAGGTTTGGGGAGTCCTTCAAACATTGCCAGGAAACGCCACCCATATGGAAGGAGTTTGTTTCGTGGCGTGGTTAGGAGGAATCAGAAGCCTCCAATTTTTATACACGATCATATTTGGTACAGTTGCCAGTACTTATAACTGGTACATACATTCAGCGTTGTCATTCCTCTAGTCCTGTACAAGTTATAAGTGCAGGCAATTGTACTGTACATACATTGGAGCGCCTTGATTCCTCCAAAGTATACCAGGAAACAGGTATTGTGAACAAATTTAATGATGATGGCCTGTTGTTGTTGTTGTTGTTGTTGCTTGGAATAGTTTGCATGAATCAGTTTGCTCCAGATTTACCAACACCAACACAATACCTACAGTTAGCAAATGAAAAAAAAATTATTGGAACCTACCTATGGATAATTGAAGATCGAAAGGAGAGAAGGAAAGGAACAGTGAAGGAAAATAAATAAAGAAGGGAAGGTAGGAAACAAACAAAGAAATGAATTAAGGATAGTAAGTAGGGAAGGAGAGAGAATGTATACAGTGTGGTTCCAATACTTTTTTTGTTGACTACATATCCCCTGTGATCTTGTATGAAAAATTGGAGGTAAATGGGTCCTTCAAATATTACCACGAAACACCACCTATAAGGAAGGAGTTTGTTTCGTGGCATCGTCAGGAGGAACCAGGAGCCACCAAATATCGTACACAATCACAGGGTCCTTAATTAATCACACAGTTATTTAATACCTAACTTCAAACGTAAAATGAAGCACAATACAAGCCTAATAATTATTTGTGGCCCAGATGACAAACAGTTCAACCAATGTGGATGTAAAGCAAATGTTATGTTTTCACTCGAGTTGTTTGTTTACTCGATACACTACCCCCCCCCCCCCTTCCCCTCCCCTCCCCCAACACATACATGTTCCCTGCACCCCAACTTCCCCCCAACACACACACGTTCCCTGCACCTCCACTTCCCCCCCAACACACACACACATACACGTTCCCTGCACCCCCACTTCCCCCCAACACACACACTCCCTGCACCTCCACTTCCCCCCAACACACACGTGCTCTCTGTATATCCCCTCCCCACTCCCCCTCCCCAACACACACACACACACACGCTCTCTGCACTCCCCTCCCTCCCCAGCCCCAGCAACACAGAGAGAGAGAGTGAGTGAGTGAGTAATTGTTTGTATACTCTTGTCTGCCTTCCTCCCCCTCCTCTCCCAAACACACGCTGTCTGCACCATCTCCTTTATTTACTTCACACCACCAGTAACTAACTATTCTATCACCACATTTTAATTGGTCTCCTCAGTATCACCGTCGGGGAGTGAAGTATGTTGACATGAACTTATTGTATTATTACTTTAGGGGAGATATTTGTTAAAGTATACTGTACTGTACTTTGGGTTCACTGGAGCGTGTTGATTCCTTCAGATAGTACCATATGCATTTTCTGGTTGTTACCCACTTAGTGTTTATAATTATATGATACTTACCCCGCTCCCCCTCACCCCCCATCTATAACCCACTCTTACTGTTTATATATATATGATACTTATCCATCCATGACCCCCTCCCCCCTCCCCCTCACCCCCATCTATAACCCACTCTTACTGTTTATATATATATATGATACTTATCCATCCATGACCCCCTCCCCCTCACCCCATCCATTACCCAATTAGGTCCTACTGTTTATATATACTGTATGACACTTATCCACCCATGCCATGACCCACTTACTTTTTATATATGATACTTATCCACCCATGACCCCCCCTTCCACCCCATCTATAACCCATGACTGTCTACAATGTTATTATTACACCAACCTGTACTGAACCTGTTAATTCACTCCACTATGGCTGGCTATATATACCCACTCAAACATTTGGGGTTTCATCTGTACACTCGTGATACGTAATCTTTGACCAGAGAAAAACGGCAGGCACCACACACACACACACACACACACACACACACACACACACACACACATACATACATACCCTACATTCCAACTCAGTCTCTATAAGTGTACTGGATGGGGAAATGAACAATACCAGGCGATTCGAAGCTTTTTTTCATGCTCCTCACACTCTGGTCAGAAATGATGTATCAGGAGTGTACTGTACTTACATACTGTAGCCTCAGCTTATGGTCCCCTTACATTGTGCTATATTATGACCCCCCCCTAGGGAACCATGGCCCCCCTAGGGAACCATGACCCCCCTAGGGAACCATGACCCCTAATTTGGTAACCACTGGTGTAGAGGAACCCGTAGCCTTAATTAAGGGACCCTGTGATGTAGTCAGAAAATTGGAAGTAAACGAGTCCTTCAAATATTGCCACGAAACACCACATACTGTATAGGGAAGGAGTGTGTTTCGTGGTATAGTCAGGAGGAATCAGTAGCCTCCATGCAGTTCCCATACACAATCACAGGGTCCTTAATTAATAAGGATGTATTATTATATTGTGGGTAAATCTGGAGCCAACAATAGATCATCATTATTATTGTTTATCTGGTCCTGTTGGTTTCCTGGTACACTTTGGAGGAATCAAGGCACTCCAATGTACCAAAAGTGTATTGTTTGTTCGCTTAACTAACTAAACTCTGGAACAACAACAACAATAATATCTTCCCAGCCTAGCCTTGCCTTGCCTTGCCTTGCCTTTCCACCCTTACGTTGCAAGGCCTCCAATCTCCCTGGTGGTCAGAGGCCCTCAGACTCTCTGGTCCAGTAAGCTCTGGTCCCATCTCCCTGGGATGTGCATCGGTAGCCCAGGCATATAGGGCCAGTCCTTCCTTTATTTTATGTTTTCATTGCGACCAGAGTGTGGGCTTGGAGACCATTACGCCCCGGGAGAACATCAACAACAATATTAACAACACATTAAATTTTGTTTCTCGTATCATCAGAGGTCACTATAGTTGGTCTCTGTCTGGGTGATGTTGTTAAATGGTTATGTGTTGTTCGTTGGGGACTTGGGTGCTTTTATCTGCCATGTATATATATATGCACTGCTTCTCGCCCGCAACACTATATCATCATAATAATAATAATATTAGAAAAAAAAATAATAATAGTGCATATAATAATAGTAGCCTACTAACTGAGGGATTTCCAACAATTACATGTGAGACTTGATAACTGAAACACTTATTTTATATGAGTCAAATGAAAGACTCATGACACTACAGTACCTCAACTCATTATATTTTTAACCAAGTTTTATCTTTGATATCATGAATAAAGCATTTTAAATAGTACGATCACACCGTTTGTAAAATAATATAGTACTGCTAAAAATAGAGACGAATGAAAATGTTAAAGTATAATGACATTGCAAAGTTATATTAATTATTGTAAAAAGAAAAAAAATATATAGAAAATTAGACAGGTGTATAATTTTAAACTGTGATGCTATACAAAAATACTATTGCTGTTTAAAATAGACTATAGATAACAAAAATGGAATAATATAAAGCGTTGTGTGTCATGCGTTAAAAATGGAATATATTTTTTTATTCATACACAGTGATATTTTATTAGAAAAAGATAGAACATGTACGAATATTGAACAAAATTATTACTTCACATTTCATTCGCCTACTCATAAATCGTTTTGGGACACACACACACACACTTAAACAGTCTCTCTCTCTCACTCACACACACATACACTCACTCACTCACACACATACATACATACATACATACATACATACATACATACATACACACACACACACACACACACGACAAGAGGTGGCATCGAACATAGGACCACTTTCGTTAATTACCCTTACAACAAAATACACCAACAATATGCGTCACTCGTGTTGCCATCGTGTTGTTCTTATTACTAATGTCTTTCTAATAAACACACCACACAACACTTGAACGAAGGAAGGGGAAAAATAAGATAAAGGGGAAAGATAAGATAAGATAAGATAAGATAAGCGTTAATTGGTCCACTGTGGAAAAACAACTTACTTGGTACATACGAGAAAGCAAGTATATTATAGGTGGTGCATGGGAAAGTGAAGTAGTTTGGTGTAGGGATGATTTATTTTGAGGAGGCATGATGGAGGTGTTACAGAATCATACAGATGGAGTGGTTGGTTGGGTTGGCGTCACTGAAGCTAACGTTAGCCAGACGATCCTATATGTCGCAAGAAAATCCCCACATCGTCTGAGAGTTAGTTAGTTAGTTAGTTAGCTGTACACATGCTTTTATATTTTCCTTATATATATATCCTGCACAGTTGAGGGGATGATTATTAGTATGTATCCTCCAACTCGCTGACTGACTCAAATATAATAATATAAACAAAATCTTAACCCACCTTTCAACTACGGTACTGTATATGTGTGTGTGTGTGTGTGTGTGTGTTCTGGTAAAGCAACAACACGTGCTTCCTCTCGTTACACATGTTTGTTTTGACTATTGCAGGTTGAAGAGGAAAAAGGGGTCCATCTTCCAAAGCATCTCATCCCTTCAGAAGAACAGTGCCAAGGTGAGTGTTGGGTTGTGTTGTGTTGGGGTCTGGGTAATGGCAGTGGGGGGAGATGGGTGGAGTTGGGGGTGGATGATTGGGAGTGGGGGAGAATGGAGGAGTTGGGGGTGGATGATTGGGAGTGGAAGAAGGAAAAGGTGTTTGGGTCAGGGTAATGGGAGTGGGGTAGAAGGGAGAAGGAGTTGGGTGGGGTGGAGTGCTTGGGAGTGAGAAAGAAGGAGTTGGGGGTGAAGTACTTGGGAGTGGGGGAGAATGGAGGAGTTGGGGATGGAGTGATTGGGAGTGAGGGGGGGGGGAAGAAGGAGAAGGAGTTGGGGTGGAGTACATTATCATCCATCCTTCCATCCATGTACCAGTTTTCCGCCAAGAGAGACGCCTGTGATGAAAAGTCAGCCGGTGCCCGAAACGACTACCTCCTCTCCCTCGCAGCAGCCAATGTCCACCAACAGAGATATTACGAGGTCGACTTCGAACGTATAATGAGGGTGAGTATAGGGTTGTTGATGGTGTGTGTGTAGAGTGAGTGTTGGTGGTGAGTTTGTAGAGTGAATATGGTGAGTGTGTAGTGTGTTGATGGTGTGTGTGTAGAGTGACGATGATGGTGTGTAGAGTGTAGAGTGAGTGTTGGTGGTGAGTTTGTAGAGTGAATATGGTGAGTGTGTAGAGTGAATATGTGAGTGTGTTTTACTTGCAACATATACTGATAAAAGGTGAGTACTGTGAAT
>JAWZYT010002108.1:25000-240000 GCA_034508575.1 Petrolisthes manimaculis | reverse complement strand
AGGAACCCAACATCAATGCAGCAGAGTTCGAGAGAGAGGACACAATACAGTCACAGGAGGATGGTGAGTGCATACTTGCTTGGCTGGCTGGCTGGTTGGGTGGGTACTTAGATGTCAACAGTAGATAGATAGATGGATAGATGGATATTTTATTGACTAGGTGTGTGTGTAGTTGTTGGATGCATTAATGTTTAGATAGATGGATGGATGGATGGATATTTTACTGTCTGGGTGTATATGTAGTTTGAGGGCAAAAATTTAGAGTCACTTCCCCCACTGAGAATATAAGACCTAAGCTAATAACAACCAATGTACCAGCCCACCATAACAATTTCTAGAACCCTTTTATTATGTACCTCTGGATGTATCTATCATGTGTCTCCCTTGTTCAGGTCGGGCAGATGCAGGTGGCTGGGACCCCATGAACGTTGACTGGGGTGATGCTCCAGTGACGCCCCTCCCTCCTGTCACCAATGGGCCTCAGGCTGACGCTGCCTCCTACCCCAAGTGTTCCGTCCTCTATAACTACACCGTAAGCACTGTACAATCCTACCATGTACAGTTGGACACAGGTATTATGCTACAGCCCAGGTGAAATATACTTGTCTCATTTGAGTAACCAGTGTCTATTATCAAGTAGTTGCTTTTTATTACCATCCTCAATACTGACTTCTGCCCCTGGTGTCTCCTATTTGGCACTAAGGAACTTGATATTGGGAGAAATTGACCATCTTTCACTTGGGCTATACCTCGAATTCCTGTGTCCAACTGTACTACTGTGTCTTGTTCTTTCCTATTCGTTTTTTTGTTTCATGCTGTTTCCTATCCAGTCTTTCCCACTCTGACTTTGTTATGCTGTCTCTTATCCACTCTTTCATACTCTATTCCTTTCCACTCTTACTTTATCATGCTGTCTTCTATCCACTCTTTCATACTCTATTCCTTTCCACTCTTACTTTATCATGCTGTCTCTTATCCACTCCTTCATACTCTATTCCTTTCCACTCTTACTTTATCATGGTGTCTTCTATCTACTCCTTCCCACTTTTGTTTTATCCTATCCTATTCTAGCTTCACATGCTTTATTATCCACAACTTCACTCACAAATTTAAATACTTATGAGAGAGTTATATTTTGTGTGACATTAAATAAGAGAGAAACATTAATTCGCATGTACTGTATGTGTTAAAGATCATAATTATTATTCTCTTGTTACCTTCTCTTCCTGTATAATGTCAACTTACTCAACCTGTTCCTCCTACACCACCAACACCAACACCACCAACACAGGCACAGAACCCAGACGAACTAACCATTGTGGAGAACGAGGAACTGGAGATGCTTGGTGAAGGTGACGGTGATGGATGGGTACAGGCCAGGAACTACAAGGGAGAGGTGAGTGAGACATGAATGATGAATGATGCTACAAGGGAGAGGTGAGTGTACAGTAGTAGTCTATACACATCATAAACTCAGATCACACAACATAAAGGATGCCACAGTAACGTCGCAGAGTAGCCTATAGCCCTACACATCATATCTCAGGTCACATAACATTAATGATGAAGGATGTTACAAGGGAAAAGTGAGCAAATCCACATCATAAATCATGTCACATAACAGTGGTGATAAAGGATGTTACAAGGGAGAAGTGAGTGAGTAAGGTAGTCTATACACATTATAACTGTCACACAACATTTGTATTGAGTGATTTTTCAGTACCGTCGCTGTTGTATTATTCTGTTTGCAGTACACATTTCCTCCTGACCTCTCTCTTCTAAGAAGCTGGGAACCAAATTAGTGTGTTTCTGGGATTTTATTATATAGTAGTAATTTGTAGATATCCCATATAAGGAAATTTAAATGAATTGTAACGACATCAGAATCATTTGCAAATATCCATGTTTCCAAGTCTTAGTGTATTAAATATTGTGAGTTTAATATATAATAACTGCATCAGAATAATTCGTATATAATAGAAATATCCCTAACTAACAGATGAGATAATATACTTCCTTTCTTCCCCTCCTTCCCTCCTCCCTTCCCTCCTTCCTTCCTCCCTTCATTCATTCCCTCCCTCCCATTCGTTCTTTCTTATATCCTTCATCCCCTCCTCCCCTCCTCCTCCCCTCTATCTTTCCCTCCTCCCTTTCTCCCTCCCCCATCCTTCCTTTCTTGGCTCAGGTCGGATACATCCCACAAAACTACATAGAGATGCTAGACGACGCCTCACAGTTCCCAGCCCTCACATCAACAACAGAACAGGAGACAACACAAGCCGACCCACAACCACAACAACAACAACAACCACTAGAGGGTGTTGCTGATGACCTCTTCCCATCTGACGTCACCAATGGACAGACGGGGGCGGCAACTGCTTCTTCCTTCTCCTCGATGCAGTATGGTGTCGAGGTAAAAGCCTTGGATTATTTATTGTTGGTTTTTAGTTTGTTTTATTCTATTTTCTGTTTGTTTTTTCGTGAATATACTGTACGTACGTTGATTTGTTGTTGTTGTGATATTTTCTTCCCTAGTCTATTTGATATTCGTTTATGTTATTACATTTATTATTTTTTCAATTATTGTTATTGTTATTATTATTATTATTACTGTATTATTATTATTATTATTAAAATTATTGAGTCATGATTATCTTGTGTCACGTGAGTTTCTAGTAATGATTAATTGTTGCTTAACAGTAAATATATCATGGTGATTTACCCTCATTATTATTATTATTATTATTATTATTTATCATTGTTGTTATGTTATATTATGATATTTTTATTACTAATACCTCTACTATGGTGCTTAATTTAATATAACAGCATTATATATTTGTGTTTTCATGCATTTTTCTTTACAGTTCAGTTTGTGTTTGTCTGACGAATAAGTTTGTGTGTTTGTGATTTACAGGATCTTGTTTACACTTTTTTAACCTTGCCCCTGCTTGAGCGGGAACAAACACTCATTTAATTAATTACAATAAGGCATTAATTACCATTTGTACTATAGATGTGTGTTAATGACAATATTCCATCATGTATTTTTTAAGCCACAATGAATATATAGCACCGGAAAGTGTACAGTTACGCTCTCAATTTCCTGAACAAACCCCCGGAAACATCTGGCATCTGTTTGTTTACCTTAGAATAAACCTCAGGATATTGTCGTTAATTTGGAACCTAATAATAAACTAAACAACAGCTAAAGTTAAGGGGATATTACACTTTTGGTACATTGGAGTGCCTTGATTCCTCCAAAATTATGTCCAGGAAACAGAACCATGCAATGAATAAATATAATGGTGTCCTGTTGCTTGGAATAGTTTAGAGGAATTATAATTTCTCCAGATTTACCAACACTCTACTATATATCCCCTTAATTAAAGACCCTGTGATCATGGAGGTTTCTGATTCCTCCTGAACATGCCATGAAACAAGCACCTTTCATATAGGTGTGTGTGTTTCGTGGCAATATTTGAAGGACTCGTATAACTCCAATTTTCTGACTACATCACAGGGTCCCATAAGCACTTTTAATGCTTGGCAATCTGTACAGTATACTGTATATAAGTAACACATGATGCCACTTTTATCTGCAAGTGTTCAGGGAATTGTGTCCAGAACTGTATTTAAAAATCAATCTCACTCAGCCCAGGTCAAAATTCTCACCACTACCACCACCACCACCACCACTACCACTACCACCCTGCAGTTCACAGATCAGCAAAAACTCAGTAGAAAGAACGTATTATAAATTATCTATCGTGTAATCAGGAGTGTAAGCGACTTCATCTTCCCGCCAAAATTTCAATTATTATAGTACGGAATCAGGAAATTAACCGACCTATTCTTCCCGCCAAAATTTCAACTGGTATAGGAATCAGGAAATTAACCGACCTATTCTTCCCGCCAAAATTTCAACTGGTATAGGAATCAGGAAATTAACCGACCTATTCTTCCCGCCAAAATTTCAACTGGTATAGGAATCTGGAAATTAACCGACCTCTTCATTCCATCAAAATTTCAATTATTATAGTGTGGAATCAGGAAAATTATTGACGTCTACAGTACTTCCCGCCAAAATTTCAACTGGTATAGGATAGGGATCAGGAAATTAACCGACCTCTTCTTCCTGCCAAAATTTCAACTTGTATAGGGATCACGACTGTAAGCGACCTGATCTTCCCGCCAAAATTTCAATTGGTAGATAGTGAACGCCATCTGTGGAGGAGCTTAATTATTATTCGGTTAATAAGAATATAGTGTTGGTAAATCTGGAGCAGCAACTGAGTCCTATAAACTATTCCAAACAACAGACCACCAACCATTACAGTATTTGTTTTGTTAATCTGATTCTGTTTTATGCCAGGAAACAGGACCAGATGAACAAAATTAATGGTGTCCTGTTGCTTGGAATAGTTTGGAGGAATCAATTGCTCCACATTTACTAACATTGTACTATACTGTATACCCCATTAAGATAAAGACATTGTTTCACTACACTGTATTCATTCATGTCCTTCATTCAAAGTGTCACAGTCTGTCTTAAAAAATATTCGGAGTACATTCAGCTAATTCGAATATCACCAAATTGAACAAGACTAAATTTAGGTGATTGTGATTTAGCTTTATTAGTGTTTTTATTCATTTTTGGTTATGCATGCTTACCCGAATGTTTTTAATTTAGAAAGACTGTGCCAGATGACGGAATAAATTGATAGATTTTAAAGTTTTCTGGCACGATTTAATTATTAACAAAGAAATATATATAAATAAAGGACGTGAATGACTGAAGTGCCGTAGAAAACATGAATAACAACAACAATAACAACACGGGCGCCTCCACAAATGGTCTATTTATTTTAATTGATATAGTTCTGCATTACAAAATTTTCCCCCCGTCACCGCTCCCACGTTGCCCCCCCCCCTCCCTCCACCCCCCACCCCCCACCCCGTGCACTGCATCTTGGCCCCCCCCCCCCCACCCCCCTACACACACACACTCCCAGGACCCAAATTCTTGTATACAGTAGTTCCGGTTTATATAAATGAGTACAGTATATCGTATAGTAGGTTTTAATGCAATACTGAGGGAGAATATCAGCTTACAGTACTTAACTTAGGACCCTGTGATCGTGTATGGAAATTGGAGGCTTCTGATTCCTCCTGACCATGCCATGAAACAAGCTCCTGCCATATAGGTGGTGTTTCGTGGCAATATGTGAAGGACTCGTTTATTTCCAATTTTCTGACTACATTCTAGGGTCCCTTAACGAATGAATCTTAATCCTTAAACTATGATATTGAAGTTTTAAAAGTTAAGATTACTGAGTTATAAATACAATACAATACTTTATCTAAGCATTGAGTACTTACTTAATTAAGGAATCACTGAAGGAGCATTTAATCTCTGGAAAACAACAACAACTACAGTACTTGCTTCCAACAATATATTTTGCTGATTGGTTGCAATTTTCACTCAGTATTGCAAGTAACACACTCTACGATATAGTTTGCAATTCTTAGTACAATACTGTATATCTTTTTATTTATATATATTTACCATTGCTCACAAATACGAACTCAAGTATGTGTGTTTATTTTTTTTACAGCATGTATTGTGTGGTATACTGTAACTATCTTACATAATTATATTGCGTTCATATGTAGAGTCGGCGGTAAAAGTCGTGTCGCCACATCTGCCAACTCATCAAATACTGAACATATTTGCTTCAGCGGCTCGTAATTAAACTGTGTTGGTGGTGAAGGTTTGGGTTCCATATTTATTCTCTATTAACTTTATTCCTTCAAGAAATATTAATTGGGACGACATAACTTAAACTTCATCATAGATATTATAATTCTGTATAATGAATATGTTGGTTCCATATTTATCCTTTTATTAACTTTATCCTTCAAGAAATGTTAACTGAGGCGACATGACTTTTGCCAGCGACTGTACCGTCCAGTATCATACTTCCAATTAATTACTGTTGACACATAATACTGTACTCATATGTGTTTTTATCTTTATCACAGTATTATAATATTAGTGTTTTTAATCACACTGTTTGAGTATATTATATTTATATGTTTGTTTATATGTTTATATTTTATTTGTGTGTGTATATGCTCATGTGTTGTTGATGTTTGTTTGTTTGTTTGTTTTTTTCTTCACGTGGTTTGCCAGTGTGTGTGTGTGTGTGTGTGTGTGTGTTGCCTTGTTCACACCGTCGTCTCAGAGCACCGTATTATTATTGTTATTATTGTCATTATTATTATGCTTTAGATGAGAGAGAAAAAATGAGGGTACGTGGGAATGGCCGATATTGTGTGTGTGTGTGTGTGTGTGTGTGTGTGTGTGTATGTGTGTGCACTGTAAACAAGAGACTGAAATAAAGTGTGTGAGGATGAGATTATATTAGTTTGAGAAAAAGAGATAGATGAAACGAGTAAATGAATAACATGAATAAGTAAACAAAGAGTAAAAGAGGAATTACAAAAATAATAAATTAAACGAAACAAGGAATTGATGTGAACAACTTATGTAAAAATAAGAATGAAATGAGTAAGTAACATGAGTAAATGAAGTGAAAGGGAACAACGTGGAGAGTAAGAGAGTAACAAAGAATTAAAGAGTAAGGAGAGAGTAAATGAGTAAATGGTAAGTGAAGTGAATAGAACAAAGAAAGGTAAGAAGTGAAAAAGAGAGTAACGAGAAAAAATGTGAGTAAGGAGAGAGTAAGTGAGTAAATGAAGTGGATGAATAAACCTACTCTCTCCCTCTCTCCTCCAATAGCTTAGAGAGGTGGAGGAGGAGGTGGAGTTGGAGGAGGAGGAGGAAATGGAGGTGCCTCTCTCTTTCTCTTCCCTGGATTACAGTTTTGAGGTGGGGTGCATCGTTTATATTCTCTCTCTTTCTCTCTCTCTCTCTCTCTCTCTCTCTCTCTCTCTCTCTCTCTCTCTCTCTCTCTCTCTCTCTCTCTCTCTCAGTTACCATATCCTTTCTTTACTTACTGTGCATCCTTTCTGTCTCCTGTTTACATTCTGTTATTTTTTCAGTCTGTTTCTCTCTCTCTATATATATATATCTGTTTACATTCTGTTATTTTTCCAGTCTGTTTCTCTCTCTCTATATATATATATCTGTTTACATTCTGTTATTTTTCCAGTCTGTTTCTCTCTCTCTCTCTCTCTATCTCTGTTTACATTCTGTTATTTTTTCAGTCTGTTTCTCTCTCTCTCTCTCTCTCTCTATCTCTGTTTACATTGTTATTTTTCCAGTCTGTTTATTTCTCTCTCTCTGTTATCACACCTCTATTATCTTTCCTGTTCCATCTATTCTCTTGTCATCCCTTTCATCATCATCTTTACTCGTGTTTTTCCTTTTATATTCCACCAACCAGCCAGTCTCTTCCCTTTCACAGCCCTCCTTCTTGTCAATTAATATCATGCATTTAATTAAAGAACCCTGTGATGTAGTTAGATAATTGGAGGTTAGTGATTCCTTCAAATATTGCCACGAAACACACACACACACACCTACATGGAAGGAGTTTGTTTCGTGGCATAGTCAGGAGGAATCAGAAGCCACCAAGTCACATACACAATCACAGGGTTCTTAATTAATGAAGTATAAGTTTGTGCTCAAGAAAATATAATGTGGTTTGTTGTTTTGATTATTTAACGGTGTAATAACTATAATATCTATAACTCAATCATACCCTGTGTTTATAGAAGAAGAATGTATAATATTATATTCTCTGCACCATTATAAACATTATAATATTATGTAAACTATATATACATTATAAAACTATCAACAACATTAGCATTATACATTATACTTCACATATGTATATAAATGCTAACACTGGATAATTAATACTTTTGCTTCCAACTGTAAGTACTGTACATTCTCTCTCTCTCTGGCCACAATAACTTAAGGCCATTTTTACTTCTTTCTATAAAATAATAATCTATGTATAATAATATGCTGTTTTTATTTTGTATTTCAATTCTATACTTGATTCCACTTTTATATTATTATCGAGTGGCTCATTTCTCTTATCTTTCCTTGTCTCTCAATTTCACCGACAATGTTACAGTTTTGTTCAGTGTTATATAGTGATGATGACCAACCCATTCTTCATTATAATTCTACCACCACCAATATTACTCCCACTACTACTACTATACTACTACTACTTCTACTACTACCACTTATCCTATACTACTACTACTACTACCACCAACACTACCACCACCACCGCCACTTCTACTACTATACTACTACTACCACTACCTCTTCTACTACTACTACTACCACCACATCTACCACCACTACCCCTATCCTTACTACTACTACTACAACAACAACAACAACAACATAACTTTGAATATATATAACTCCTCCAACTCTTCCCCTCCAATCAACCAACTTCCTTCTTACTCAATAATAATAATATATGGACACGACTAACCACATGAAGTACTGTACCGTATAATTTATTACTTACTGTGTGTTGTAGTCTAGAGTAGTTACCTAGTTGTTAGTCTGTCTAGAGATTAATAAACACACTTGCCACAAAAAAAAAAAAAAAAAAAAAAAATCTCGAACACAACAAACATAATATTTTTCACAATTAAGGGGATTTTTATTATTATTATTATTATTTTTTTTTTTGGAAGGTCTCTCATTCCTCCAAACACACTTTTTATCACACGAAACAGATCCCCTACTAATACATACATACATACTATTGAAGGGGATCTGTTTTCTGTGTGGGATAGTCTGGATGAATCAGCAATAAATAAATAGCCTTCCAATTTACCAACAAGACAGTGTCCATAATTAAGCAGTAAGTACAGTAAATAAGTAAGAATCTCATTGTGTTTGTGTGTGTGTGTGTGTATATTGAAGTGTGGTACAACAGCCATAAACATATATACAGTATAGTAAAAAAAAAACAAGCCATAACAAAAGATCTCATCATAAATATTGCAACAGTACAGTATATGGTATAAATTTTGAGAGATATAATTTTGCATATTGTATAAATCTTGAGAAATACAGTATTGACCATTTTGTATAGTGTATAAAATTGTGATTGATACTGTTTTGCATATTTTGGTGTTCACTGAGTGCTCGAAAAGTTTTTGTGGCAAGTGTAGTGTAATTTGTTTGTTTGGTGATGCTTGATTTGTTAGAAAATAGTACAAATATAATGTAGTGTAGTGGTTTAGTGTTCACTTAGTGTAGTAGTGTTTTCTGTTAGCACACTTAAATATGACATGAAGTAGTGTACAGTACAGTAGTCAGAATGCTGTATTGTAGATGTACCGTAATATTCTTTGGTAGATTTTTATTTTGCTTTCATCACAAAGACAACACGCGAATTTCTGATGAATAGTTACAATAAATACGAAGAAAGACTATTTTACCTTCAATCATTTCATAGACACATTTTGCAGTCACAGGCAATGTTTACTCGCTCATTTGTACGGGAAATTTTACTAACACTTGTTTTTTTTTAAGCTGTCGTATATTTTTGTTTATGAAAGATAATTTTGTGATAAGGTATAATTTTGCTGGGTTATGTTACACCGATCTACCTTCACCAACACAAATACTATCAAGTCTTTATTTTATTGGGTTGGAAATACTGTTTATATAATTATTATACTATATATGTATGTCAGTATTTTGTAATTTTGTTTTCAGTCAGCAATTGATAGCGTTTGACCGAATATAATTTATAAATGTTTAGATTATAATCATTCGACATAGATAAAATTATCGATATTATTAATGATGGCAGCGACAGGTTTATAGATAGATAGATAGTTAGATTAATTATTATAATTGTGATAGATGACATTAAACGTTTGTATACAGTCATAAACGTTTGTATACAGTCATAAACGTTTGTATACAGTCATTAGCAAACGTTAATGGGGCAGTAGTACAGTGATGGGTGATAGTGATGGAACAGGGTACAAGGAGTGTTGGAGAATAACTGAACAGTTCGAAAAAGTGAGTCTTGGAAAATTCACTTGTTGGAACTGTTCAATTGCTGTCCAACACACCTTGTACCCTGGTCCACCACTATTACCCATGGCTGTATCAAGAGTAAACTATCCCCTTAATTCACATTCTCTCCTACCAAAATATAATAATCTTTCTTCTTCTTTTTAACATCAATACAGTTAGTTATCCCTCAACATATCCAGCTTGAGATATCTTACAAACTGATAGTATAATATAACCAAAACTCTATGACTCGAAACCCAACCACTGACAACATTATAAAACCGATACATTTTCGGAACATTATTTTTAACGTTTTCACCAAGGTAAAAGGAAAAGTAAGGTACTGTAGTTTCACATCGAAGGAGGGTGAAGCGAAAATGTGTCTGCTCTGTGAATGACGTCACAGATAATCCAGACTGTAGGTTCAGGCTTGATGTGAAGCTCAGTCAACACCACCGAAATATCTCATTGGTACTGAGTTCCTGTTTCTTTGATATAATCACTGACATCACAGGATCTGCGTGTGTGGGGGGGTAAGGGTGAGGCTACTGTACCTCTCTTTCTTTTTACCTTGGTTTTCACCTTCATCTCAGAAATTCGGCCATATGTTCGGTTACCATTTACTAGTATGATCGGAAAACAAACATTCTGAAAACCATTATGAAACACTAAGGTGGCAAAAAAAAAACTGGAAAAATTATTATTATGTAAAGACAAAAACAAACAAACAAACCGAACCAAAAGCATAATTAATGTCGTTGGTAGTGGTAATGAAAGTCTATTAAAGTGCCTTGATTCCTCCAAAGTACAGTAGGCCAGGAAACAGGACTGGGTTAACCTAAATAATGTTGTTCTGTTGCTTGGAATACTTTGGAGGAATCACCAGCCTACAATATTATTATTCTCTTCGACATTATAGACTAGTTTAATATATACAGTACTAACTTCTCCTTACACAGTATCTTAGGAGTACTACATGTACAACCCTTTAGTTAGTACAATTATTATAACCATATCATAACATTATAACTCTATCATAACTATATCATAGATTTATAAGTTAAGATGACATAATAAAGAACTAATTTTCTGTATAATAATATGTACTACATCTTAAAAATAATAATTGTAATATTCATAATATACATAATATTCATAATATACATAATATTCATAATATACATAATATTCATAATATACATACAGTTAAACCTCGTTTTAACGAACCCAGACACATCTAATTTCGGATGCAACGAACACAATCAGCTGGAGATTTTTTTTTATTAATTTGTCTGTATTTTGGTTTCTCTATTTTTCTCCATTATATTTTTACATTATACAGTAGGTACATTATTTATACATCATTACATACCTATTTATGTGTATATACAGTTGACTCTCGAATAAATCTGAGGAGTTCTTATACAAAATGAGCGAAATCATAATGAACATATCACGAAATGATATCACTGTCGTCAGCGAAGCTTGTGTATGTGTGTGTGTTGCCACCACTTCTCCCTCACTCCTTCTCCCCTTACCCTCAGTCTCCATTCACCCTAGCTCAAGGTCAAGGGAATACAGTATAGGCCTAACATGGGTTGTCACTTTGTGTTTGACTCGCTCGTTTTTATTAATTTACAAGTTAATCACCAGCTTCATGTCAGGTGGTGCATTTACAAAACAGAAGGTCATATCCTTCCATATCAAGAAGGAAGTTTTTTCTCGGACAGAGAAAGGAGAAGGAAACACCAGAGTGTGTGGTTGATAAAAGTAAACAAACGATATTACGCGCTATCTCCCCTCTTCCCCCTACCACCTCCACTACCACACACACTATCTCCCCTCTTCCCCCAACTCTCCCCCCTACCACCACCACCACCACGGATGTCCCACACTCATTTCAGTCATTACTCAAAATTACTCAAAATTGCGTTATTCGAGAGTCAACTGTATCTATATTTTGTGTTGATTTTTGTACATACACGTATTTTTTTTTTCGTTTTTTTTCGTACCCCTCGTAAAAATTCGTCGCTGTAATAGTCAAACGGATTTAACGGACCTAATATTTAAATATATATATATATTTACTTTCAGATTGACAGTCACTTACCTTTCTAATTCATCTTGCTTTCTTATACACATGTGACTTTTTTTTTTCTTATTGCTGTCTAAAAAAAACATTGGTTACTTATTCTAACTTACTAAATTAGTCTTGGAAATAACCAACTTTCTGAACTAATATTAAAGAGCCAGACACTTTCTAACAAACTATTTTGACAGCAATTCTAACTAACATCTACTCCACATTCTAACCAAACAGTCACTCCACATTCTAACCAAACAAACAATCACTCCACATTCTAACCAAACAATCACTCCACATTCTAACCAAACAAACAATCACTCCACATTCTAAACAAACAATCACTCCACATTCTAAACAAACAATCACTCCACATTCTAAACAAACAATCACTCCACATTCTAACCAAACAAACAATCACTCCACATTCTAAACAAACAATCACTCCACATTCTAAACAAACAATCACTCCACATTCTAAACAAACAATCACTCCACATTCTAACCAAACAATCACTCCACATTCTAAACAAACAATCACTCCACATTCTAACCAAACAAACAATCACTCCACATTCTAAACAAACAATCACTCCACATTCTAAACAAACAATCACTCCACATTCTAAACAAACAATCACTCCACATTCTAAACAAACAATCACTCCACATTCTAACCAAACAAACAATCACTCCACATTCTAAATAACATCTCGTCCACATTCTAAAAAAAAAACAAAAAAAAAAACAGTCACACACAAACTAACAAACTAATCCTAATTATTCCACTTTTATTTTATTTATTGAGCAGTAACATAACCACACTAACTTAATTAACCTTACTCTTCTCCCCCAACCCCCACCCCCCAAAAACAACAACAACAACAACAACAAAAACAAAAAACAGGGTGGTGGTGTTGGTGTTGGTGGAGGGGGAGATTACGACGATTACTCCAGCGCGCCCCCTGCCGAGCTGCCCCCGCCCCCTCCCCCTTCCACACAGGTCCCCTCCGGCCCCCCACCTGCGCTATCACTCCCTGTTGACGGGGGACTGCTACACGGTGAGAGAGAGAGAGAGAGAAAGAGAGAGAGAGAGAGATGGTTGGTTTGTTTATAGTTGGTTGGTTAGTTGGTTAGTTAATGGGTTAGTTGGTTAGTTGGTTAATATTAGGGTTGGTTAGTTAGTTAGTTGGTTCATTAGTTAGTTATTTGGTTGGTTAGTTCATTAGTTAGTTAGTTGGTTGGTTAGTTAGTTGGTTAATTAGTTGGTTAGTTTGTTAGTTGGTTGGTTAGTTAGTTTGTTTGTTTAAAAGGTAATATAATTGATAAATACATATATAAGTCATTTTGTCATAGGTATAATTATAGGCAATAGAATAGAAACTAAAGGCAGATACTTACTGTGATAGATAAATAGACATACAGAAAGATAGATAGATAGATAGATAGATAGATAGATAGCAGATAGATAGATAGGTAGATAGATAGATAGATAGATAGATAGATAGATAGCAGATAGATAATAAAGGTGTGTATGAATAAACTACTGTATCATCTTTTGTAGTGTCCAAATTTAGTCGTTCATAAAATATAAACAAATGAATAACATACATGAAATTGATGTACATATTTAAGTTGTTGAGAAGTGCATGTTATTGGGGAACGAATTTAATCTATATGAAAAGGGTCTAAAAAAAATAGTAATAAAGTACTGTAGTAGATAAAATTTTGACTAGTCCCCTCTTTTTTCCCTTCCTTCCTTCCTTCCTTCCCTCCTTCCTTCCTTCCTTCCTTCCTTCCTTCCTTCCTTCCTTCCTTCCTTGTTTCCTTGCTTCCTTCCTTGCTTCCTTCCTTGTTTCCTTGCTTCCTTCCTTGTTTCCTTCCTTCCTTCCTTCCTTCCTTCCTTCCTTCCTTCCTTCCTTCCTTCCCTCCTTCCTTCCTTCCTTCCTTCCTTTCTTCCTTCCTTCCTTCCTTCCTTCCTTCCTTCCTTCCTTCCTTCCTTCCTTCCTTCCTTCCTTCCTTCCTTCCTTCCTTCCTTCCTTCCTTCCTTCCTTCCTTCCTTCCTTCCTTCCTTCCTTGTTTCCTTGCTTCCTTCCTTCCTTCCTTCCTTCCTTGTTTCCTTGCTTCCTTCCTTCTTTCCTTCCTTTCTTCCTTCCTTTCTTTCTTTCTTTCTTTCTTTCTTTCTTTCTTTCTTTCTTTCTTTCCACCAACCCCCCCCCCCCATTTCGTCACTCCTCCTTTTCCTTGTAATATTTCCCAGTCTTCTCTCTCTTCCTTTGCAAACATCGATATATTTTACACGATATACAGTATTATGATATTATAAATGCGAAAATTATAATTATGTCCTCTCATGTTTTCCCCATCACATACACACACACATACACATACACACACATACATAAATATACTTACACTCACACACACACACACACAAATATTCGTAAACACATACACTCACACACACACACACACAAATATTCGTAAACACACACAATTACACATACACTCACACACACACACACAAATATTCGTAAACACACACACAAATATACTTACACACACACACACACACACAAATATACTTGCACACACACACACACACACACAAATATTCGTAAACACACACACTTACACATACACTCACATACACACACAAATATACTTACACACACACACAGGTGGCGACTACTGCCGAGCCGTGTACGACTACGAGGCCACGTGTGATGAGGAGGTGACGTTTATGGAAGGTCAGGTGATAAAGATCCTACAGAGGGAAGTGAACGGTGTTGATGACGGGTGGTGGGAAGGTGAAGTGGTCGGGGAGGGGACAGTTGGACTCTTTCCTTCACTCGTGGTGGAAGAATGTCGCTCTGATGGAGAACCTCTCACCCCTGACGTAAGTGCGTGTGTATGTGTTTGTTTGTGTGTGTGTGTGTGTTTGAGAGAGTGTGTGTGTGTTTGTGTTTGAAAGACTGTGTGTGTGTATGTGTGTGTGTAAATATATTTGAGCTTGCGTGTGTGTGTGTGTGTGTAAATATATTTGTGCTTGTGTGTGTGTGTGTGTGTGTGTTTGAAAGAGGGTGTGTGTGTGTGTGTGTTTGGGAGAGAGGGTGTGTGTAAATATATTTGTGCTTGTATGTGTGTGTGTGTGTCTGTGTGCTTTTTATTCTTTTATTTACCTTTTCTTCTCATTCCACGTGTGTGTTTCTCTTTACCACCTTTCCTTCTTGTTCTTCTGTGTCCACGTTGTTGTATTGGTTTCGGCTTTATATATTTGTACTCCACTACCACCGTCCATTTCACGTTTGGGTTGGTTTGTTTTTTCCTTTCCTACACATTTGATTTGTTTACTTCTTTAAGGACCCTGTGATGTAGTTAGAATAATTGGACATAAATGAGTCCTTCAAATATTGTCACGAAACATCACCTCTATGGAGGGAGCTTGTTTCGTGGCATGGTCAGGAAGAATCAGAAGCCTACAATTTTCATACACATTCACAGGGTCTTTTAATATCCACGTTGCTGTTTTGTTTTACTTTGCTGCCACCATCCGTGTCACGTTTTGTCCTTCATTAATTTATTTGCTCTCCACGCCTCAGTCAAGTTACGGCACTACCAATATTTCTTCTGTACTGTACTTTTTTTGCCTCTGTTTTCCATTTTTCTTCTATTTTCTATTTTCTTCTGTGCTTTTTTGCCTCTGTTTTATATTTTCTTCTGTGTTTTTTTTGCCTCTGTTTTCTTTCTACTTGGTGTTCCTGCTTTAGTCTTCTTGGTTTATTATTATTATTATTGTGTTGATCTTGAGTCTGTTTCGCTTCTCTTCTGCGAGTCATTGGAACACCACGAGAGGTCTGAACCGTGTTGACGAGAAGGTTACATACAGTCGTGGTCAAAAATAATCATCCATATAGGAGTAACTCACGTAAACTTTTAATTGCTTCCCTCTGTTCCTTAGCTAATAAACTTCCCAATAAATAGATTAACTACCATCTTTTAATTTATTACATGCAGTTATTCACTACTTAAAACAATAACATCATATGTGAACGTGAAAACATTACACAGTAAATTGTTTGAGATACCCATAAGTGGATGATTATTATTGACCACGACTGTACATATATATACACACACATACACTTTCACCTCGGAGTCTAGTTTATATTATATACAGTTGGAACACGAGAGATCTGAAATGATGTGCTGACTAGAGGCTTTCACAATTTAAACTCCTCTACTGTACTTCTCTTTCCATGATTTTTTTTTGACACTTTTAGACGTCCACTTTTTTGTTTTTATATCATTATTTGGAACAAGAGAGGTTTAAAATGTGATGAAGAGATGGTATAACACTTTTAGACTTACACTTTTTTTTTTATATACTGTATATATATTTTTATATATTTGGAATACGAGAGATTTAAAATGTGATGACTAGATGATTTTCACACTTTTATTTGGAACACGAGAGGTCTGAAGAGGAGAGGAAATTATTGTATTTACAGTACTGGATGGTGATAATAGAAATGTGCTGAGTTGGACGACGTTACTGCCTTTGTTGTTGTTGTTGTTGTTGATTCTTCACTCATTGTTTATTTATTGTCTTTTTCGTGTTTACTTCGCTGTTTGTCTGTCTGTCTTAGATATTATTATTATTATTATTTTGCAGTTTTGTTCAGCTTATGTCTGGGTGTCTGTTGCTGCTTCTCTCTCTCTCTCTCTCTCTTTCTCTCTCCCTCTCTCTCTCTCTCTCTCTCTCTGATGGGGTATTAATGATCTATTTGCATTGCATGTGTTGCATGATATATTCTTGTGTCTGTGGATTCTGTATTTTGTATTTGTGTATTTTTTATGAATTTTGTATTATGTCTTGTTGTTGTTATGTACTGTATTAGGTTTAAAACATTTCGTATCTAAGATGAATATAATAAGATTTTTTACCAATACAATATGGTTCAATAGATTTAATTAAGTTTGTAGTATTATATAATTTTAATGTTGTTGCTTGATATTCAAACTTTCTTCTGCTTTGATTTATTCTATAATTATTAACTACAGTACTCACAATTATACCTTATTAACTACTCACAATTATACTATTATTGTTGCATGTTGACCTTCAATTATTATTATTATTATTATTATTCTGTTCCTTTGAGAGAGATTCTATTTTCATGATGCTTTATATAAAAGTTTCTGTAAAAATGTAACTATTTTGTTGATTTAATATTGGTGTTCTTTTTCCCTTGTGTTTCAAAATGTTAATATTATGACATTAAAAACAATTATATTGGTGCTTGGGTTGTTATTGCTGGTAATTTAGTCCTGGGTTCAGTGAGTTAGGAGTGGATTTCATTACTGAGAGGCTATACAGTTAGGACAATATTGGAGATAATGATTCCTCCAAACTATTCCCGGCAACAGAACACCATTATTGTTATTCACATGGTCATGTCTCCTGGCATACTTTGGAGGAATCAAGAGACTTTATTGTACCAAACGTATATGCTCTCTCTCCCCTTAAAAAATAAATGTGTTGTTGTGTTTTGTCACTTAGGTCAGGTAGAATGTGTTTGAGGTTCATTGAGTTGATGAATGTTTCCACCAACTGAGTGTGTTAATATTCATGTTATATAATTATACGCATTTGATTGTGATAGAAAATTGTTTATATATTTACTAATCAGTGAATGACATTGGGGACGTAATGAAGCACCAATAAGAATACTTATAATTCATATATTATACATAATGTTTTCATTTTATTATGCACATCTTTTCACATTAAAATGCACTTTTCGTTACATTATGCACATATTATTCAAGTTAAAATGCACTTATTGTTACATTATGCACATTTATTCCAAGTTAAAATGCACTTATCATTTCATTATGCACATCTTTTCACATTATAATGCACTTAATATTATATTATGCACAAGTTTTCATTATTGTCTGCACTTGTGCTTCAGATAATACACTTAAGGAGACAGTACTGTATACATTTAGTACATTGGAGCACCTTGATTCCTCCACAGCACAGTACTGTATGTCAGGAAACAGGACCAGATTAACCAAAGTAACGGTGGTCTGTTTGTTGCCTGGAATAGTATGGAGGAATCAGTTGTTCCAGATTTACCAACATTGTACAACTCACTTAAGAACCCTGTGATGGTGTATGAGGCTCGGTGGCTTCTGATTCCCCCTGACTAGGCCACGAAACAAGCTCCTTCAACATGGATGGTGTTTCGTGGCAATGTTTGAAGGACTCACTCACCTCCAATGTTCAGACTACAACACAGGGACCTTTTAACTCTGAAGGGAACAGTACAGTATATAGAATGTTGGTGGTAAATCTACAGGAGTAACTGATTCAAACAAACTATTCCAAGCAACAACAACAACAGGCCATCAACCATTATTTTTGTTAATCTGTTTGCTGACATACTTTGGAGGAATCAAGGCATTCCAATGTACACGTATATAGGCTACACCAAAAGTATACAATGCCCTTACTATAGGAGACAGTAGAGTTATAATGGTGGTAAATATGGAGTGACTGATTCCTCCAAACTATACTAAGCAACAGGCCACCATTATGTTTGTTCATGTGGTCCTGTTTCATGGCATAATATGGAGGAATCAAAGCACTCTAATTTACTAACAGTGTAATTTTCCCTTAAGCATATCTAGTGTAATTATTTGTATCCTGCACAAGTTTTTTAATATCAGTATATGCATCTACAACTATTACTAAAATTATAGAGGGAAGGGTAATATAACTTTGGTAAATTTACATTAACTTATTCTCGCCCCCCCCCCCCCAAAAAAAAAAAAATAATAATAATCTAAGAAACAGGCTACCAAAAATTATATAACTATCTGTTATTTATTCATATATTTATTTTTTTATGTATGTATTTATTTGTTTATTTTATTTATTTATTTATTTATTGTATAGTTTGGAGGAATCAGTAGCCAGCATCAATGTATCAAAAGTACATTAATTAACAGGTTACCTTTATTTAGTTGATTCGATCTATTTTATAATTATTTCTTATTTACATTTATTTTAGTTCTAGCTCAGTTTTTTTTTTTTTGGAATCCATTGTGTACCAAAAATTATATTACCCCCTCTCCCAATTTTTTTCTGGCCATGCATCACCTCACCTTGTTTTGACTCAGTTTATTTAGGTGAGATTCTCTTGTTGGTGAATTGGAAGAGCTCTAGAGTATAGAATAGGAATCAAGGACGAAGTGAGCGAAAAATAAAAGAGAAAAAAATAGGGAAAAAGTTAGAGAAAGCGAGAAACAACAGCAGAATTTATGATGCAAAGATTGTTGAGATAAAGAAAAAAAAAAAAAAAGGAACCAACTAAAACAATAACAAACAGAGAGAGTACTGTACTGTATAAATTTTAGTATATCCACAAGGCACTAAAACTCTACGGACAATACCACCCACATTTCACTATCTAACAAGAGATAAAGTTAGACATTCTGTATCTCTTCCAAAATAAAATAAAAATCTTGTTGGTATCCATGACATCACCTTTAGTAAATATTCACAAATTATTTACCGTAATTCTAACTGTGCCATGAAACAGATGCCTTATGAATTAGTAATACCTTTGAGGATGTTGTGTGTATTCTGGTATCTTTAAAAGGATTCAGAAGTCTTCCTATTTGCCAACAAGAGAATCTCCCCTTTACTAAGAACCCTGTGATCGTGTATGAGAATTGGTGGAGGCTTCTGATTCCTCCTGACCATGCCACGAAACTAGCTCCTTCCATATAGGAGTGTGTGTGTGTGTGTGTGTTTCGTGGCAATATTTGAAGGACTCTTTTTACCTCCAATTTTCTAACTACATCACAGTGTTGGTAAATCTGGAGTAATTGATTGATTCCTCCAAACTATGACACGCAACTAAACACCATTATTTATTTTTGTTGATGTGGTCCTGTTTCCTGTCTGGCATACTTTGGAGGAATCAAGGCATTTCAATGTACCAAAAGTGTATTAGCCTCTTTAGGTGATAATATTATTGGTGTGGCTCTGGTCTGTGTGTAACGTTGTAATGTTGTTAGTCTGGTTGGTTTATGTTGATGCTGACACACCAGATATTATTAGTACTATTATTATTGTTTTTGTTGTTATTATTGCTTTTTATGTTATTATTGTTATTATTATTATTATTATTATTGTTTTTGTTGTTATTATTGCTTTTTATGTTATTATTGTTATTATTATTATTATTATTATTGTTTTTGTTATTATTATTATTATTATTATTATTATTATTATTATTAATTATATTGTTATATTTATTGTTATTGTGAGAATTTAATCGGTGATATAATTATTTTAATGTGCGTAATACTATTTCCTAAATTGTTATTCACTTTCCTTCCAATTATTGTTTCATTTACAACCTTTGCTTAATCGTTAACATTGATAAAATTGCGTTTGCCTTTCAAATTATTTCATTATCTAAATTTTTAAATATAATTTGATGAAATAAAAAAGAGGATGACAAAAATAATTCACTGACAACTGCACCTGTTATTATTACGTTATAATTACGTTATAATTATGTTATTGACCTCGTTATATTCCCCTATCAGTTTATTTTATAATTATCCCTGTTTTGTGTTATGTTATGTTATGTTATACTGGTAATGTTATGTGTTATATTGTCATTGTGTTATAAATTTGTTATCTGTGTTATTGTTCATGTTATGTTTTATTTTGTTATCATTGTGTTGGACCTTTGTGACTGCATTTAAACTCTCATTGTTCTTTGTTCATTTTGTCTGTGTTTGGTGGTGGTTCATATTAGAATGTTATTGTCGTCTATGTTTGTTCTTGTCGATATTATGTTGTTTCTGTTGTTCATTTGTTCTTATCGATATAGATTTTGTTGTTATATATGTTCTTTTGTTCTTTGATATTGAGTTGTTCATTAATTAATATCCTGTTCACCCTCCTCATGTTATATCCATCTGTTATTTTCCTTGCCACCGTTATGTTATTGTTATTGTTATGTTTGTGTTCATAACTTGATTTTTATATATTGTTATTTTTCTTGTTATAAATTAGTGTAATTGTGTTATATTAATGTTTTTTGTAATTATGTTTTGGTAATGTTATGGTGATTCTGTTATTGTTAATGTTATTGTAAGTTTGTTATTGTTATTCCAGTGTTACCCGGTGCCCCAGCCAATGCTTTGTTTGTTCAGGCGTATTCTCTCTCTCTCTCTCTCCCTCTCTCTCTCTCTCTCTCTCTCCCTCTCTCTCTCTCTCTCTCTCTCTCTCTGTCTTTTCTATAGCCCCTCTGCAGCGTATGAATGATATGAGATGTGTTTAATGTTTACCGTTCGATTCCCCCTCTCTCTCTCTCTCTCTCCTTCTCTCTCCTTCACACTTCACAACACAATCATTCCATCCATTTATCCATCCATCCATCCTTCCTTCCTCTGCATTCCCCCACACTTTATTCCAATTCCACCTGCTTCATTCCACCACCACACCACACCACACAACCTTACACCATCCCATACATTCCTACACCCTACAACACACTATACAATCCTACACCCCACTATGCTACACCGCACCTTAACTCACCTCACCACCCTCCTCACCAACCACCTCATACCACTCACTTGAACACTCACCCACCCACCCATCTATCTATCTATCTATCTATCTATCTATCTATCTATCTATCTATACCCCCTCTCTACCCCACACCCCCACACCCCAATAACTCCTACTCATTCACCCACATCACGTTTTCACCACCACCCACTCACCACCACACACATCCAACTACCACTCACTCACCTTCACACATCCAACTACCATCCACTTACCACCACCCACTCTACCCACTCACCCACTCTACCCACTCACCCACCTCTCCACTCACCATCACCCACTCACCCACCTCTCCACTCACCCACCTCTCCACTCACCTCTACCATCACCCACTCACCCACCCATGCACCCACTCTCCATCCACCCCCACCCACCGACCCATCCACTCTGGCAGCAGGTGTTCACATTCCAGGGGGTGTCGGGCGCGTCCCCCCTCACCACCCCCCCGCCCCACACTCCCCCAGAGGTGCCGGGGTTCCTGCTGCCCCCAGAGAGAGTCATCATCACCCAACCCACACCCGTTGTTGAGTGTGTAGACGATCTGCCTCACGATGACGAACCAGGTGAGTGTGTGTTTGTGTGTGTGTGTGTGTGTAGGTGTTGTCTCAGTTTGTTGTTAATGTTGTTTGTGTGTGTGTAGATGTAGTCTCATTTGTTGGTGTTGTGTGTGTAGTCTCATTTTGTTTGTTTGTGTGTGTGTGGGGGTGTAGTCTCATTTTGTTGCTGTTTGTATTTGTGTGTGTGTGGTCTTCTTGGGGTCTCATTTTACTAGTGTGTGTGTGTGCGTGTGTGTGTTGGTGTTTTGGGGTTTTCATTTTGCTGTTATGGGTGTGAGTGTGGGTGGGTGGGTTTTCTTTGGGTCTCATTCTGCTGTTTTGTATGTGTGTGTGTGTGTGTGTATTGCTGATTTCTTCTGGTACTGTATATCTTTTTGTGTTTGACTCCTTTTTACATATGGTAGTTAGGTATAGGAATGTTATAATTACCGTTGTTGTAGAAGTGATTTCCTCTGTGTATTCAGTATATTAATGTTGTTCTTTCTGTAATAAAGGAGTCGCTGTTATTTTATTGGTACTGTTTTACTTCTTATAGTTTTGGAAAAGTAGATATTCACACACAATCTCTAATAATAAATATCTGATCTACATACGTCTTCATATTAGACTGTGGATGTCATGGTATTGAAAACCTGTATTGTTCTCTCTCATGTTTTGATGCTAGTATAGATGGAATTCTTTGGTACATTGATTCTACCTCTTTCATGTTTACGTTTTGGCACAAGACTCAGATTATTGTGTTGCCTTAAAGTGCATCACAGAATTGAATAGGTAGGTAGGTAGGTAAGCATGCATGGTGAAGCCAATATGTATGGAGGCAGGGTGTATGAGACAGGCTGAGGTGTTTTAGTTAGGGAAGTATAGATATAAGTGTGTGTTATACAGAAAAGTGTCACAGCAAGGCGGCAATGATAATAAGTCACCACTTCCTCTTATCTCTCGTATTTTTCTGTCTGTCTGTCACTTCCTCCCTCTCGTCTAATCTGTATCTTTCAGTTACCTTACCAGCTCATACAAAACAAACTCCAACCAGTAAGTATCTTTTCATCTCTGCTACAACAGACATGCATCATTATATACAATAGCATACTTTTCTCTCCAAAATATATATGTATATAAGTATATATATATTTTTACTTTGCCTTCTTTCTATCTATGTATCTTCTTTTCTCTGAAGTGAGCTGCATGTTTAATATACATATTAACCAAAATACTTTCACCTCACTAACTGACCAACAGGACCAGTCTTGTAAATTTCATGATTACTGTATTTACAATACACTTGGTAAAAATAATAAATATAATACCTTGAACACTGTTCCTGTAGTTGAACTGTACATTGCAATACTTGGTGAAAGAAGGAAGGAAGGGTGTATATGTCTGATGGATCTACTGACAACCAGTCTGCTCCCATTCCATTAGCAATTCACTAAGTATTATCTGGTAAAAGTAAGAGAACGAGAGCCAGGTAGAACCAGGTGGACCAGTGTTGACTTTTACCTTAACAAATGAACCAACAACACGAGCTGTATTCTTGTTGACATTACATTCGTCTAGTGAAAACTGTCTTTAATCATATTTGAAGACCGTATAATGTTTCGTGTACAAAATTACTGATTTTAATATTACACTTTCTTTGGATATGACACAATTTTCTCTGAAATGTTCTGCTATGAAGACCGCCTGCTGTGAGTGAATTGGAATACTATTGATTCCTCCAAACTACTGTATGTCAGACAGCTGATGAATGTAAAGGGATAAATAGCCCTCCATTTCACCCACAATATCTTTTAGGAAGATAACACAAGGACCCCATTATATTGAAAGTACTGGCTCTCATATTAAATCCTTCAACTAATATTATTGTACTACAACCAGGAACTAACACAGTTCCTTACTACCCTCTCTACTACTACTACTACCACCACCACCACAAATACTGAAACAACTACTGTCCCATCCACTCGCATCACTACTAATTCCCTCTCTAAATTAATTAACCTCACCATTAATACCGCTCATAGTCTCCTACAAGCCATCTCTACGACCCATACTACTTCTACTATCCCTCTACCACTGCTCTCCTCTCTACCACTACCCTATCTACCCTCGCTACCAGTACCCCATCTACTATCTCTACAAATACCACACCCGTTTCAAGGTGCTGGCTAAGACAATCCCAACAAACTGAATACTGTACTAATGATGGTATGACTAAACGATATTGTATTAGAAGCCATCGATCATCACACTAACTGGACAGTGACTAAACTTATACATAATCAAAGGAAACAGCCACCTACCTTGTACAGACAATCCTAGAGTATCGTATCATCTTTTGTCCCCTTAATTTAACCTCCATCACCCACTCTCCTCCCCATGCAGCCTCCAACACGGCTGCCTCCACCACTACCTCCACTTCCACCAATGCAGCCCCTACCACCACCTCCACTACAACCACCACCACAACCTTCGACTCCAGTACCTTTGAGCTGGAGCTTGGGGGTCGGCAGCAGCAGCAGTACTCACGCCAGTTCTCCTCGTCCCCAGAGAGTGAGACGACGGACAGGGAGCAGCAGTACGCCGAGTTGGTCTCCAGTCCTGACGTCTCCAACCAAGAGGTGAGAGTCTAGGCAGGGGTAGAGTAGGGAGGTACTGTACATACATGAAAGGTGTTGGAAGATGACCACAACCACCAAGACAACAACAACGACTACTACTACAGTACTACGACTGCGTATGACCAGGAGTGTTAATACAATATAGAGATGGTGTTTGACGACACCTTAATATTATTGGTGTAGTGACGGAATGGACAACTAAACACACACACAAGTATAAACACACGTGGTCAGGTTTTCAGAAGGTGAAGGTCTGATTTCGAAGACTGAGAGATTTATAGTATATGGTAATACATGTGGGGGGGGGGATGGAGGGGGGGGGACTTTTCAGGCGACCCAAAAATGAGAAATATTGATCTTTTTCGTTCGTTGTTTAGTTGAGAAATGTACATAGATAGGATTGTTGAGGAGTGGAGAGGACAAAAGGAGTCTGTGATCTGGGAGTACTGTGGAGCGGAGAAATACTGTAGTCCCACAAAGAGAGAGACGTAATTATAATTCTCTCTTCAAATCTTTGGTAAATAAGTTTTTTTTTAAGGGGATGATAGTATACATTTGGTACATACATTAGAGTGCCTTGATTCCTCCAAAGTATGCCAGCCAGGAAACAGGACCAGAATAATGAAAATAAAATGGTGCTCTGTTGCTTGGAATAGTTTGGAGGATTCAGTTGCTCCAGATAATTATACCAACACTAAACTGCTCCCCTTAATTAAGGTGGTAATTCTTTTTTGGTACATTGGAGTGCCTTGATTCCTCCAAAATATGCCAGGAAACAGGACCAGAAGATCAAAAATACATAATAGTGTTCTGTTGCTTGGAATAGTTTGGAGGATTCGGTTACTCCAGATATACCAACACTAAACTGAACCCCTTAAGGACCCTGTGATGTAGTCAGAAAATTGGAGATAAATGAGTCCTTGAAATATGGCCACGAAACACCCAACTATATAAAAGAAGCTTGTATCGTGGAATGGTCAGGTGGAATCAGAAGCCTCCAATTTTCAAACACGATCACGGGGTCCTTAATTAAGTAACTAGTGAATGAATGTGACACTGGATGGTGATGGGTCGGTCTCAGCTGCGACTTGATGAAAGACGTGAGTGTTGGCATGCTTCATTAATTAAAGGCGCCTTTTGTTGACGCATCGCCAACACATACCAACTCAGATCATTATGCAAAAGACGACGACAACAACACAAAATAATAATTAAATAAAGACAACAACAACAACAACAACAACCCAAAATAATAAAATAAAGGAAATAATAAAATGAAATAAAATATATACTAAAGTAAGCAGTGCCATGTAAAAATGAATAAATAAATAAAGGTCAAATATATGAATGAATAAAAATAAATACAGAACATATTATTATAAAAACTAAAGTAAGCAGTGCCATGTAAAAATAAATAAATAAATAAATAAAACTTAAACATATGAATAGAATAAATAAAAGTAAATACAGAACATAATATCATTAGAAAAACTTGTATGTATTCCCGGGTAAAAAAATTCACACACACACACACAACACTGAGTTTGTATATGAACCCCCGATGCTGTGACAAAATAATTATGTGCCGTTGAATCATTATTATATTTATATTTATATTTATGTATACTGTTTCGGGACGTTTATATATATACAGTAAGTTTTTTCCTTTTCCTCCCTCACTCCTTTTCCCTTTGTTAATTAAAGTTTGATACCACTCACTCACTCACTAACCATCACTATATCTGTGTCAATCACTTACCACTACCACTGAAACCACTACTACTACTACTACTACCACCACCACTACCACTACCACTACTACCACCACCATTACCACTGATATCACTACCACTGTAATCATCACCACCACTATCACTACTACCATTAAATACCACTATAACCATCAACACTACTATTACTACCATTGCTATTAACTACCACCATATCCATTACTACCATCTACTACCACTATTACTACTACCCCCTGTAACTAAAAAAAATACAAACTGTATCCTTACCCCCTGTATGTATTATTATACACTTGAGACCCAAATATGAGGCTACTGATTCCTCCAAGATGTGCCAAGAAACAGACTATTTTAGGGGTATTGTAGGCCTCTGGAGTAATCAATAGGGACCTGGAGTAATCAATAGGACCTTGGAGTAATCAGTAATCCCTGCCAACTCTTCCACAACACATTAACCTATACAGTATATATATTCCCTGAACAAACATAAATAAACATAATACAGTAATCCCTTTAATAAACCAATTGAGTACATCCCTTTAAAATTCATTCTTGTGCATAATTGTGAATGTATAATTATTATGTTTGAGTGTTCAGTGTGCGGTGAAGTATAATAGAAGTTTTTTGTAACCCATTTTTTATGTATATTAAAGATGATTTTCCTTATATACATACATGTTTTCCGAAAGTTGTATATATATATACAGTAACAAGATTGCTTACTCTCTCTCTCTCTCTCTCTCTCTCTTTCTCTCATCATTATAAACAGTTTTCATGTAGAATTGGTGTGTTGTTGGATTTTTTATATACCATTTCACCAATAAAATAATGTAATCCAATTTTAAACTAAAGTATTGTTGTTGTAGTGTCATGTTTGGTGGTCAATTTTTGATGAGTGTGTGTATGTGTGTGTTTTTTCATAGTAGTGGATTATTATTATTATTATTATTGTTATGATGCACTCCCCCCCCCCCCACACCCCCACCTCCTCCCTCCCTCCCTCATATCAATTTCTCTCTTTTGCTGTCTCTCTCTGAATCTCTCTTGCTCTTTCACACACACACACACACACAGATACATTGCTATACAGTATATTCTCTCACTCTCTTGTTCTATCATACAAACACACACACACACACACACACACACACACACACACACACACACACACACACAGCCCGGTGGTGTAGTGGATAGCGCGTTCGACTCACATCTGAGAGGTCCTGGGTTCGAATCCCCGGTCGGGTGGAGACAATTTGGGATTGTTTTCTTAAATGTGTAACCCCTGTTCACCTAGCAGAGAATAGGTACTGTTCACCTAGCAGAGAATACATACATACATACATACTGTTCACCTAGCAGAGAATAAGTACGGGACGTAAGTCGAGGAGTTGTAACCTCGCTATCTCGGTGTGTGAAAAAGGTTCCAGCCTTACCCAAAGATCGGTCACTACGAGCTCTGAGCTCATTCCGGGAGGGTAACAGTTGGTGAGCATGTGTCCACCACGTGATCAAGATCAGGTGAAACAAACAAACAAACAAACAAACAAACACACACACACAAACACCAAACCTTTCTCCCCCTCTCAATATCTTTTCTTTCCCTCCCCTATAAATCTCTTCCCCTCTCCCTCCCTCCCTCCCTCCCTCTCTCTGTCTCTCTCTTTCTCTAACTTTCTCCTCCACCCGGGGTAACAGCAGCAGGGGGGAGGGGAAGCAGGCAGGCCACAGCAGGACATAAGCAGGCCACCACAGCAGGAGCAGGAACACAAGGAGAAGAAAGAGGAGGAGAAGGAGGAGGAGAAGGAGGAAGAAAGCCAACAACGAGAAAAAGAGGAGGAGAAGGAGGAAGGGAAGGAGGAGGAGAAGCAGCAACAACCAACTGAGGTACAATGAACTAACTCTAACTCTCTCTCTCTCTCTCTCTCTCTCTCTCTCTCTCTCTCTCTCTCTCTCTCTCTCTCTCTCTCTTATTATTATTATTATTATTATTATTATTTCACCTCTTTATTTCTTATCTATATCTCTTTCACATTTTTGTAAATTATATTTCTTTTTCTCTGTCTTTGTTCTTCTTCTTTTCTATTTACTGTACTAATTTTCTTGGCCCCACATTTTCTATCTCAATTTCTACATATTTTCCCTCCTAATTCTTTCATGTATTTTCCTCTCTGTGTTTCAGTCTATATTTTCAGTATAAAATTTTCAGTATATATTTTTATACTATATTTCTGACATCAGTCTTTCCTTCTCTTTTCCCGTGAGTAATTTCCTTGAGTCCAGCATGTTGCATGAATTAGTAGCGTTCTAGATATCTATATAATAATTAAGTAATAATTATCTGTACCGTATTTTATCCCTAATGTTTTCATAATCATTATTATTTGTTATCACTATTATTATTACAGTAATAATATTAATATTTTTTGTAACAGGTCATAATTTTTTTATTTCCTCAAATTGTTAAGGTCTGCTTTTTGTTGTAAACCATCAAGTTACTGTTATTATAATTATTATGATTTTGACTAATTATTATTATATGAATATTATTGTACAACTTTATATTACTACTACTACAGTATTATTATTATTACCATAACTATTTTTCTCAAGCACCATAATTATTATTGCTATTCTAATTTTTTTTTATATATACAGTATCTCTAAGAACCATTTTCTCAGTAATATGCATAATAATCTGGTGACTATTGA
Organism: Petrolisthes manimaculis; assembly: GCA_034508575.1. Lineage (NCBI taxonomy): Eukaryota > Metazoa > Arthropoda > Malacostraca > Decapoda > Porcellanidae > Petrolisthes > Petrolisthes manimaculis. The sequence continues at coordinate 210,573 of JAWZYT010002108.1, read as the reverse complement.
TGCACTGAATATCACTTCATTACAGACACACACACACTGTTTACAAATAGACACGTACTGTACTGTATATTCTCAAGTTGTCACGTGTTTTGTTTTAGTCACGTGGGCAGTTTGTTGGTACAGTATTTACAGATCTCGTCCGTCAATGGGGTAGGAAGGTTTATATTTGTTTGTGTTTTGTTTGGTGTGTTGGTTTATTTATCTCTGCATGTTTTCTTTTATTCATATTGTCTGCAGCATCAGCCTCTTCCTACACTCACATTTGTAAGTTTATACAGTAATGTATATTTTTTTAGTGTCGCGAATTAGGTGGTAACTTTATTTTTATTATTATTTTTAGTGTCGTGAATTAGGTGGTAAATTTTATTTTTTTATTTTTTTAGTGTTACGATTTAGGTGATAACTTGTTAAATAATCTGGTTTAATTTATTAAGATTTATAAGTGTATATGTATATTTTTTTAGTGTTACGTATATTAGGTGATAACGTTTATATTTTTTAGTGTTAGGATTCAGGTTATAAATTGTCAGGTTTAATATGAAGTTTGTCTCTATATTAGTAAAGTTATAATAGATTTATTTCGTAAGATGCAGAAAGTCTCCATTTCGGGTTTGGGTTAATTTTGATGTGTACAGAATAATCCAGTATTATATTTATGGTTTTCGTGTCAAATAAAAAGTGTGGTGGTCATGTCTAGGTTATATTATTATTATTATTATTATTATTATTATTATTATTATTATTATTATTATTATTATTATTATTATTATTATTATTATTATTATTATTATTATTATTAAAAGTTTACCATCACAACCAAAGGGAATCGACGGAACCAACATTACCAAGACCTTAATTGACTGTTGTTGTACTTAAGGGACCCTGTGTTGTAGTCTGAATAATTGGAAGTAAATGAGTCCTTCAAATATTGCCACTGAACACACATACACACACCTATAATAAGGAAGGAGCTTGTTTCGTGGCAGGGTTAGGTGGAATCGGAAGCCTCCATTTTTTTATACACGATCACAGGGTCCTATAAGTGTAAATATCCAGACAGATGAATTGGTGGACATTGGTGGATAAATACATACATACATACATATATACATACATATATACATGCATACATAAGCAGGTTGGTATAAGTAAATATTGACAGAGGAGGAAATTTCTGTATACTGTAGGTGTATAAATTATAAGGCATTCCAATAATTCATTTCCTGAGAACTTATTTATAATGTGAGACCCTAGAACACACACACACACACACACACACACACACACACACACACACACACACACACACACACACACACACACACTTCAATACCACATGTTTTCTCCACGTCTTCCTTTCCCATAAGTTCAGGATGTATCAAATTTTGTGTCTCTTAATTATTATGGATGTTATAAATATTGGTGTGTGTGTTTATTAATTCACTATAATGTTGCTCTAATATACGTATGTGTCTCTTAGTGTTGAGGATAGTGTATGACATGTTAACGAGTATAATAATTAATATGTATGTATGTGTATTGATGTTACCAGGGCAATATAATAGGGTTTGATCAAAGTAAATAAATAAGGTATAGTGTGTTTCTATAGTAGCATAAAGGAAGTATAGTAGTGGCCGCAGACTTGCCCACACACACACACACACACACACACACACACACACACACACACACACACACACACACACACACACACACACACACACACACACACACACACACACACACACACACACACACACACACACACACACACACACACACACACACACATACATACACACACATAATAATATATCTTACTCTTTATTCTTAATTAAGGGGGAAATACATTGTTGGTAAATCTGGAACAACTGATTCCTCCAAACTATTTTCCAAGCAACAGAACACCATTATTTTTGTTCATTTGATCCTGTTTCCTGTTTGACATACTTTGGAGGAATTAAGACACTCCAATGTAACAAAAGTGAATTACCCCCTTAATTAAGAAAGTTTTAAAAGTACAGTACATATTTATTACGTATTATGACTTATAGATTGTAATGAGGTGACTTGTTAGTTTATTTCCTACGTGTTAATTGTTGTGTTGTGACTGAATTGGAGGCTACAGTAGGATTCCTCCAAACTGTCTTGAACTAAACCACCTAGTAAAAAAAAAAAAAAAAAAAAAAAAAAAAAAAAAAAAAAATAATAATAATAATAATAATAATAATAATAATAATAATAATAATAATAATAATAATAATAATAATAATAATGCTGTGTTTCCTGGTATAGTTTGGAGTATTCAGTAGAGGAGCCTTCATTATATTATTTTAGTTAAGGGACCTCGTGCTGTAGTCCAAGAATTGAAGGTTAGAGAATCCTTCAAACATTACCACGAAACAAACAAACACACACACACACACCTATATTGAAGGAGCTTGTTTCGTGGCATAATCAGGAGGAATCAGAAGCCCCCAATTTAATTTGTTTTATACACGAACACAGAGTAGGACCTTAATAAATCTGGAGCAACTGAATCCCCCAAACTATTCCAAGCAACAACAGACCACCATTATTTTGTGTTCATGTGGTCCTGTTTCCTGACCTAATTTGGAGGAATCAAGGCACTCCAATGTAACAAAAGTGAATTATCACCTTTAAGGGATATCGGCTCCGACCAACATATTATTGACAACCAAGATAAAAGATGTCATGTGTGTGTTTGTTGTTGTTGTTTTTCTTGTTGTTGAAGTTTGCTGTTTGTCTTGGTGTTCTCTTCTCGTACAGTTGGGGACAGAAGTTGGTGGTATTGTGTTGTGGATGGGGATTTTTTTTGTTTTTGTTTTCTATATTAATTAAAATAGATGAGGACTATAATTGTGAGACGTGGTTTATTGTTGGTTAGTGAGATGTTAGTTTATTATTATTATTATTATTATTATTATTATTATTATTATTATTATTATTATTTTTTTTTTTTTTTTTTTTTTTTTTTTTTTTTAGGGGGGAAGTGAATTGAATGGCTACTGATTCCTCCAAACTATACTGAAAAAAACAACAGAATACTTCAATAAATAAAGGAAGTGATCTTTTTCATAGAATGAATGAATTACTTGAAGGACTAAATTCAACCCAAAAAACAAACTAAATGACCTCTCCTAAAGGGGGTAGGTGAATCTGGAGCAAATTATTTCTCCAAACTATTCCAGGCAACAGGACACCATTATATTTCTTCATCTGGGTCTGTTTCCTGGCATACTTTGGAGGAATCAATGTGCTCCAATCTATTAAAAGTGGAAAGGTTACCTACTATACCACCAACTTGTGTGTCCAACTGTATTATTATGGTGTTTCTATCTATCTATCTATCTGTTTATCTATCTATCTATCTGTTTATCTATCTATCTATCTATCTATCTATCTATCTATCTATGTTTATCTATCTATCACTGTAGTCTTCCCCTTCTTGAATCACTCTTGCCACTTTGTATTTTTGTGCTACTATCTATCTCTATCTATTTATCTATCTATCTATTTATTTATTTATCTATCTCTATCACTGTCGTTTTCCCCTTCTTTACACTTGGTATTATTGTGTTACTTATCTATTTATCTATCTATCACTTCAACACTCACTCTTGACTCTTTGTATTATGGTGTTACAATCTATCTATCTATCATTGTGGTTTTTCCCTTCTACACTATATGATTGTGTTATCTATTTATCTATCTATCACTTCTACACTCACTCTTGACGCTCTCGTATTCAAGGCTTTCGAACTAGAGCCGTGGCAGGAAGAGGAAGAGACCGACCCTGACAAGACACCGACGGCTTCCTCACCCAATGAGGTGACAGTCTCCCGTGCTCTGCTCTCTTCCCTTCCCTTCCCTCCCTTTTTATAACATACCCTTATAGAGCATGGTTGCCAGGTGTCGCTTGCCTCATTATTATTATTATTATTATTATTATTATTATCTAACGCGTAAATACATGGCAATATTTTCTGTGCTAAATAATAATACTTTGCTATATAAATACGCATTCCTATATATTTTTTTCCCGTAGTTCTTTCGTGGAGAGTAAACACCAGATGACTGAATGATTCCACTGTTTACAAAATGGTTACAAGTACAATGAATTTGAAGTATAAAATGAATGGAAGTTATCAATGAATTAAAAAAAAAATACAGTATGTAAATAAATTTGTGGAATAACATACAGAGTACATGTATACATTTTGATCCTCCCCCAATCCCCTTATTACATTCCGACCATTATTTAGAGAATCTCACTTTACTCATTGAAAAAAATAAATAGTTTAGTTGTATACGTGTAAGGAAATGTTGAGTCATCTGATATTTACACATTGTTGATTTGCTCTTTTCCTATAGACCTGATTCATGGGAAGTGTTGGTAGAATGTTGGTTGGTAGAGCTTTTTGAAGACAACACACGTCCCTTTTGTTTACTCTAGCGTCTAGGCTGTAGGTATAAATACATACATAGATAGATAGATTGATTGATTGATAGAGAGTGTTCAATATTATATATACGCTTCGTCCCCTCTCTCGTGAAGGATGATGATGATGACCGCTACCATGGCTACATAATAAGTATCTGGAGTCATGGGCAGTGGTCATCGTCGTCGTCTATAATTATATACAGTAAAGTGATGGTCTAATGTACTGCAACACCTTCCAATGAGATGGCTTCGAAAAATGATCCGAAACTATAGCTGTTGGTGTGTGGAATTTTGGTTCATAAAATTAACTCAAATAGCTCGCTTTTATTCACCAGGTTGCAGTACATTAGACCATGACTTTACATACACTACAGCCTCTTGACTTTCCTTGCATTATGGTCCACCCAAAGTCCCAGGCTGAGTAGTAAACTAAAATATAATATAAACAACATATCATTATTTATGCTGGTATGGAAAAACATTACTTATAAAATTGTTGGTGCCATTCATCAGTAATCCGTGAAGACCAACCCATGTGTAGGAGACGTTGAGTGAAGGTTGCACCACTTCACCTTCTGTTATAATATAAATAAAGTGGGTTTTTATTTAGTCCTGTAAACAATTCTTAGCCCTTCAGGAGAGAGTATACTTTTGGTATTATCAGAGAGCCTTGATTCCTCCAATTGTTTGCCAGGAAACAGAACCAGATGAACAAAACTAATGGTAGACTGTTGCTGGAAATAGTTTGTAGGAATCATTATCTCCAATAATGACTATAATGACTATAATATTAGTGAAGTCTTTGTGATTACTGATGATTGGTTTAGTGAAGGTGTTATGCATCATACATACATACATACATACAGTACTTCATTCACATCATCTTAGAAATTAGAATATTATTGTCATGATCTTACCCAATTTTATATTTATACTCTCTTTCAGATTTTGACTTTATTTCAGATACATATATATATATATTTATATATATTTTTTTTACATTGAAACCTAGCTTGGTGAAAGTATACATAGGTAGTCTAGTATGAATAATTGAATGCTGAATGAATATAATTTCCTCAATCAAACTTTCACTGTTACAGGAAAGATAGATTACAGTTTATTTATCAATGAAGAGTACCCCAGGAATATAACAGAATGTGCTAAACTACACGAGTAATATATTTTGCTGAGTACATAACAATTCTGATACGGTAGTGTATGAGTTTGTTTATATTCATGTTTAGTATACAAGCATAACCATCGATAAAACTAATATCAGGCAGCTATATATATTAGAATAAGGACAAGTATAAGTGTAATTAACAGGTTGAAAAATGATTGAACTTCTAAGAAAGATCAGACAGCGGGTATAAAGGTTAGGTTAGGTTAGATTAGGTTAGGTTAGGTTAGGTTAGGTTAGGTTAGGTTAGGTTAGGTTAGGTTAGGTTAGTTTTATTATAATCATACGTTGTTTCGTGTTTACTGTTTGCCTTCATCTGGAGTGACATGTATACAATCACCTTAAGGGAGCCTGTGATGTAGTCAGAAAATTAGAGGTAAATGAGTGCTTCAAATATTGCCACGAAACACCACCTATATGGACGATGGAAGACATAACTTGTTTCATGGCATAGTTAGGAAGAATCAGAAGCCTCCAATTCTCATACACGATCACAGTGTCCTTAACATGACTCTTGTGGAGTGTTTACTGTTTGTTTTTAGTGTTTCTATTTTCTGAATACGAAAGCTTATAGAAACAAAAAATGCCTGATCTCTTAAATTTCAGTGATATAGTTGTTGATAAGGGGGACTTAATACTATAGCATAACTTAATTACTTCTATATATATATGTAGTGATTCTATAGCCATTATTAACACACATTGTTGTTGTTGTTGCCCATAACTTTCTTCAACTGATTATAACCTAATACTTGGTAATAATCAGAACGAGGGAAACAAATTATTATTATTATATATATATATATATTTTTTTTTTAATGGGACATGCGGGACAAAACATCAATGAACAATTTACGAAATATTAAGTATACTGTTAAGTAAATGAGGTAATATATTTATCTCATAATAACTCCAAGACTGTATATACATAATGACCAATTTGTAACATGTTTAATTGTCTTGTTGATCTCGTAATTTCCCCCAATTGTTTGTATCTTACCCCTTGTTGTGTAAAGTGAAGTGATGTGGTCATTTAAATACCATAATATACTGTACAGTCAGGGAACAATATCTCAGCACACATAAATGAAAGACAAGGTGATCTCTGGCAACTTCCTTTGTAGTAAAATTAGCCAAAAAAAAACTATGAAAAAAATCGACCATAATGTACGATTTATACAACTTAACTTCATTCATAAGTTGCTACACGGATTATAAAACAACCAAGGACACTATTTTATTTGTTTATTGTTACTATGGCATCTTTGTTTATTACTGAGGGAGTTGCCAGGAACCACATTTACCTTCAACTATTGGGAGGGTATGGTGGGTGTCAAATTGGAGGCTCCTAATTCCTTCAAACTATTCCATATATTCCACCCAGTCAGTGTACTGTAGGTATTACGGTGGTGTATTATAGTTTGGAGGAATCAATATCCTCCATTTCATTAAGGGACCATGTGATGTTGTAGTCAGAAAATTTGGAGGTTAGCGAGTCCTTCAAATATTGCCACGAAACACACACACACACACCTATATGGAAGGAGCTTGTTTCGTGGCATGGTCAGGAGAAATCAGAAGCTTCCAATTTTCCAACACGATCACAGGGTTTTTAAGATCAACACCAAACACCACCTTACAATGTGTGTGAAGGGATGCAGTGTTCAGAACTGTACTCTTTCTCTATGATTGTACTGTACACTAACTTGTTGACTATAATCTCTAGCCCAACATGAGTCGAAGGCCAAGATCTGAAGCAGGTGGTTTCTAGATGACAGTCCACCCAAACTAGCACGAGGACACACACACACACACACACTCACACACACACACACACACACACACACACACACACACACACACACACACACACACACACACACACACACACACACACACATATCGAACCAATGGAGGCTTAATTAGGGTGTCTGTCTGTCTGTCTGTCTGTCGTCTAGAAACCTCCTGCTCCATACCTCGGGCTTCAAATCAGGTACAGTTGGCCACAGGAATTCTTACACAGGCAATATGGAAAGACATGTCATTATTCTGGAAGTACTGTAATGAATGGGTCAACCAAGTAACTTGGTGACTGTAAAACAACAAATCTAATAATAATAATAACATTGTACAGGTATTTCAGTTACGTAGTCTTATATTTACTGGATGTTGTAAACCTTTGAAACCAACAATATGTGTGTGAATTCTTGTGGCCAATAGTACAGTACATAGGCTATTTATTATATAGGGATTTAGGTGAGGGAGTGTACTGTACTGTACTGTATAATATATTGTGATGTTTTTTTGACCAACCTTCCATACATCCCATGTCGAATGTTTTGGTTTAATGGAATGTTTTGTAATTCACCTAAGTACTGTACGTATATTCTGGTGTCCTCTCCAATAATCTCATTCTAACCTCCTTATTTAGTTTTATCTACAGTAAGCAGTAGTTTCATTTTCAGACAGTTTTATCCTCGTTTCATTTTATTCCGTTCCTCTTCTTTACCAAGCAACTAGCATACTGTATCTTGTTTTTGTTTTTTTTCGCTTTTATACATTCTTTCATCTTGTTTTTCTTTACACGTCAATCGTTGACTTTGTTTCAACTGTTTCTCTCATTCATAGCTTTATATCGAATTTTTGTTTATTTATTCTTTCTCTGTGTGCCAAGTTTGATTAGTTGCATTATATATTTGATTAATTGACATACGTACAGAGTTTTTATTATTATTATTATTATTATTAATATACATTTTTTTCTTTATTAGCTGTAGTTTGTTTTTACATTCTTACAACAAGTCAGCATATCCATAATTTTCTTTTTCACATAGGCTAACATATATTTTTTTCCTTCGTCATAATCAAGGAACTATAATATTATTTTGTTTTCCTTTTTTCATCATAAAAGAGCCATGATTAATTTCAGTGTGTGTTGGTGTTTTTCTTTCCTTGTTTGTGTCAGGGGGGTCCCGGCTTCTTGTACCGGCTGAAGGAAGCTCATGTGGTGGAGGTGTGTGAGCCCCCAGAGTCACCCCCATTACCCCAACCCCCGCCCCCGCTCCAGGTGAACCCCCCAGCCTCTCTATCTCTCGCTCTCTGTAACCCCATCACACACACCCACCCACCCTGGCTCTGTAACCCCTAACACACCCTGGCTCTTTGTAACCTTAACACACCCTGGTACTGTAACCCTTTCTCAGTCACAGTCAGCTTTGCTCTTTGTAACCCACCAACCCACCACTCCCTGCTCTTGTAACTCCACCACTCCCACCTCTTATAATTCCACCACTACCACCTTTTATAACTCCACCACTCCCTGCTCTTATAATTCCACCACTCCCTGCTCTTATAATTCCACCACTCCCTGCTCTTATAACTCATAGCACATCTGGTTAGTACTGTACACTGGCAACATTCTCCCTGGCGTCCCTTTGGTGGTGACAAGGTCACTCATAAAGGGAGATCCCTCATATGAGGGATCTTGTGTCGTGAGGTGAAGACTCGCCACTGCCTGCAAACCCTGTGAGAAGGCTTAGATATATAGTGCCCTCCTGTGGCCTTCACTATGGACTAAATGGCTTCTGTGGCCTAATACTGTGGAATATATTTCCCTTTATTTAATCTATACCTTGGCTCTCTTTAACTCCCTAACATCAACCTGAGTTCATGTGACCTTTACACTCTGGTTCTCCTTTACCTTCCCAACACCCACACCCTCACCACCACCACCACCACCAGTAGCACAAGTATCTCTTAGTGTGTCTTGTTACAGTGTCTGGAATTTAGACAGTCTAAGACGGTGACATACAAAACATTTCTTTATACTATATATCCAAGACAGGAAATCAAACACAACCTTCACTTTGTGTAGAACTTTGTTGGTGTTCATATGATGTGGTTTGTTTTCCAGACATTGTAATAATACACAACATTAACTGAATGACTAACCTTTCCTACTGTACTGTATTGTACTGTAGTGTACCTAAAAATGCCTGTAATGTCTATGCTGTTAATGGTATGTACTTTACACCTGACAGTTTCCTCGCCATTTAGTACAGGCGGTCGGTTTCCTGTGTAAAACTTTGTAACCTCATCCGTGTATTAAATATAGGCTCACCTTTCACCTATACGGTACTGTAACGTGCAGTCATCCCAAGAAGTACAGTAGTTACAGAGTTCCAGATATTTCCCATCACTCATAACCTATACTGTATAATAATCTAGTGACTAATTTTGTGTGTGTGTCTGGCTGTAAACGAATTGAAAACGAACCTTAACTTTTGGGACGACTGTAGACTTTTACTGGTAGATGATTGATTGATTGATCGTGTCATTCAAGTATAACTAAGTAATTAACCTTTACATTGTTTACTGTCTAGTTTGTTTGCTTCTTTCCCAGTTGACGGTACTTACTGAATCAATCCCTTCGCACCTCGTAAGTTATTTATTGGTGGTTGATGAGGGTGGAATGGGAGGCCAGGGGGTCGTGGTGTCAGAGTACTGTACTGTACCTACCGTCAGCTGAGGAAACACAAAGTAGAGTCATATCATTGTAGTGAGTGCATCTGGGACCTAATGTACTGTAGTCTATTGTACAATTTGTTTGTTACTTTAATGTACTGTGCTGTACTGTACTTGTGGCACGTTTCAGCCGTCGCCCCGTCCTGTACCCGCTCATTACCAGCCTCCAGACAGAGTAGTAGTTGACCACAAACAACAAACTAGAAAAAAAAGTGCTATTTAATATTTCTGTGACCACCTGGCAATTCCCTTCTCACCGTAATAAAACTAAGAGCTATTTAATATTTTTGTCACCACCTGACAATTCCCTTCTCACCGTAATAGATGGAGGAACAGCGTTGGTTCACCTTTGGCTTGGTCACACTAGAATAATGAAGGATGGTGTTCCACTACACTGTCATTTGTTGTCGAGTTCAGGTCACGGTCCAACATGACGTAATTGATTGTACCCCAGTTTCATGCTTCAGTCTCGTTCTTCCCTTGGCTGACTTCCCTCTATATTCTATAACAAACCTCCTTATTGAGACTCCTTACGTTTTCCCTCACACACGTATTTTGACTCCCTTTTCCCCTTTACCACACCCATACACGACCTCATCCCCACCAAAAAATTGATGGACTTCATTATTTATACGTCCAGATGTTTCCTCAGTTTTAGGAACTAGAAAAATATATTACAGTTATTTCGGGACAGACGCTGATCAGATTTTAATTCCGTGGTCTGCATGAAAACCTTATACGATGTTACAGTACTTACATAGATGGCATCGAGTCTTGTGTGTGTGTGTGTGTGTGTGTGTCCGTCCGTCCATACACTAATAAAATAAACTTCAAGTACAGTCGGCTAAGCAGGTCCCATGTATGACAGCTGGACTCTATTGTATATCTTGCTATAGGGAAGTTGTATGTATTATCCTAAACCAATATCTAAGTACTATACACCTAATACAATACACCTAAACTATACCCAATCGGAACTCGTATTTTTTAAGCTTGGGGAAGGACGAAGGACGAAGGGGTCATCTCTAGGGGTCATCTGTATATTTATTTATTTTTTAAGTCCTGACTCAGCCCCAAACGATGACAGCTACGATGACTCTATGTAGTGTCTGTGGAGCCATCGTCACTGTCGTCGTCTTCCACTATAGGACACGATGACCTCGTATCTACATTTATATTTTTTATTTATACAGTATTTGGACCAGAAAAGACTTTTTTTTTATTATTATTAATTGTGCCGTAGCATCGTAATGTGTGTTCAGTACAAACTTAAATAAATTACTTGTTTCCTTCCCCCTGGTTTAAAGATACGGGTTTTATTTAGTTCACTCCTTCCCCCCAACACACACCCATCAGTGCAGTCACGGTGAGAAGTTCGTTCGTGTTCACACCACCAGATGTCATCACTTGAGACATTTGCTGGTGGATTTTAATGTCGCTTGGAGAAATTAAAACTACAATAATGATAATAATACAAATAATGATAATAATAATAATAATAGTCTTGTATTCATTTTGACCTCGGTATATTTTCTGAGGGTCGACAACGATTTCTATCCAAAATAAATAGTCTGTCGAGAATAGATAATGAATAACGGTTACTGACGAACCAAGTGCCTGTATACTTTTCTCCCTCACTGTACTGTATCCTGGTTTTCCACATCTTTTATTACAGTATTGTCACCTCAAACCTTCACCATGACATTCCGAGGTACATGTATACTGTACATATATAATATTTACCTGGACATACAACGTTCAAGGGGTCGTTCGTTCGTTCGTTCGTTTGTTTGTTTACTTACTTAGTTAGATTGTGCACAGGTATAGAGCTTTACTTAATTAAGGGACCCTGTGTTGTTGTTGTTGTCAGAAAATTGGAGATACAGCATATGAGTCCTTCAAATATTGCCACGAAACACAAACACACACACACACCTATGTGAAAGGAGCTTGTTTCGTGGCAAATAGTCAGGAGGAATCACAAGCAGCCAATTCTCCAATACACGATCACAGGGAACCTAAAGGGGAAGTTAGTTAGTATACTTTAATTAGTGTTGTTGGTAAATCTGGAATAACTTACTGATTCATCCAAACTATTCCAAACAACAGACCAACATTATTTTTTGTTATTCTGGTCCTGTTGTTTCCTGGCATAGTTTGGAGGAATCATGACTCTCCAATGTACCAAAAGTATACTGTACCACCAATCCCCTTAATGTCACTTTTGCAGCATTTCATTTTATTTGTTTTCTCTTTTCTCAGCGTGTGTAAAGTGTTGTTGAAACTAGCCATCATAGAGTTAGCCTTATTTATTTGCACATTAATTAACACTTTATATAATTAATTACTACTAAGGGAAGTTGTCTGTAATTCAAGCCTTGTGTATGGTGACAGTCCAAGGCCCCCTCAATGAATGAAGGAATGAATGACTGCCCTTACCACCACCACCACCCTGCCCTTCCCTTCCCTTCCCTTCCCTTCCCTTCCCTTCCCTTCCCTTCCCTTCCCTTCCCTTCCCTTCCCTTCCCTTCCCTTCCCTTCCCTTCCCTTCCCTTCCCTTCCCTTCCCTTCCCTTCCCTTCCCTTCCCTTCCCTCCACTCACCATTACCTACCCACAACACCACTTCCCCACTCACTCCTTTTCTCTCAAACACCCCACACACACCCTTCCATTTCTCTCAAAAACACACCCCACACTCACCCACCCACCCACCCACCCCTCCTTATCTCACACACACACCACACCTCCCACCCACCCACAACCACAACTTACCCACCCACCTACCTACAACTTCTCACCCACCCAGCCTCTCCTTCTCACAAACACCCTCCCATTCACCCAACCACCCATCCACAACTTAACCCCACCCACCCATGCCACCGCTCCTCCTCACACACTCGCACATCCCGCTGGTTAAACTATCCATCTCCCTGTATAACCCGCAGTTATTAGAGCTCTGCGTAGCTAACTAGGAACAGGAGTGCTTTACATAGAAAAAACAAAAAATTAGGATGGATTATGGTGATGTATGTGATGCCAATAGTGTGTAGGTAGACAGTGCATAAATAATAATAATAATAGTGTTTTTTTTTTTATTTAAGGTATAGATTGCATAGTAGAGTGTTTTATGTATTGAAGGAATTAATTAAGGATTGTATCGAATGAGTTAAGGGTTGTATAATTATACAGACCCATGTTATGACCTCACCAATGTAAACAAACCCAGTCAATGTTGTTCATTTGTGTTGTTTTTATCATTGAAAATAAATATAGATACAGAAAGAATGTTGTTAATTTTTGTTGTTCTGTCATTGGAAAAAACAAAAATAGATACAGATAGACACTCTATTATGTAATCAATATAATAATATAATAAATTGCCCGGTAATGATAATAGTGTTTTAGTTAGAATGCATATAATTATAGGAGCTGTTGGTTGATGCACTGTGGCTGGAAAATGATTGAAGGACCCTATTGATGTAGTTAGAAAATTGGAGACTAATAAATCCTTCAAATATTGCCATGAAACATACACACACCTATAATAATTATGAAAGGAGCTTAATTGTCTCGTGGCATAGTCAGGAGGTATCAGAAGTCTCCAATTTTCATACACAATCATAGGGTCCTTAAATGTATAACTGTATGGAAATGCTGCCATACATATATACTGTATATACATCGTTATAGAAGAGTGGAATTATTATTATTATTATTAAAATTATTATTATTGTTGTTGTTGTTGTTGTTGTGCATGTATGAAATTATTGAGTGAAGATTATTATTGACTGTTGTATGATTGTGTTGTATAGATGATAAGATATTTTTAGTGTAGTTAAATTATATTATATAATGTGTGATTTATTTATTTATTTATATGATGAAGGGTGAACACAACAAGAGAATATTTTTTTTTTAGTTGAAACATATTATGTTTTTTTTTTTTTTCTAACTTCATTGGTTCTATCTATTTCCTCCACTTTGATAATAATATGTATGAAATAATTATAATACTTCCAGGTTGAAATGATACACTATTTAGGAATTATATATACATGTTAATTAACTCTCATATTATATTATTATACATTTACAGTTATTTTTATATTTCATTTTTACTTATTAATATATATTCAAGAAACAATTACTCATAGTTATTCTTTATATGACATCTTCTCAATTATCTTTGTATATCTACGTTCATAAATATTCGTTAAGGACTTGCAAGGTGTATATTTTTATTATTATTATTATTATTATTTTTATTATTATTATTATTATTATTATTATTATTATTATTATTATTATTATTATTCAGGAAGGTAAGATGTTAGCTCACGGAAACCTTATGTCTTTTTTATCCGAACTGACTCGTGATATAATGACTTTTACACACACACACATACACCATAACACACACACACATACACCATAACACACTGACACACACACACGCCACGACACACACACACACCATAACACACTGACACACACCATGACACACTGACACACACACGACACACACACACACGCCACGACACACACACACGCCACGACACACACACACACACACCATGACACGTACACTTCTCCACATACACACACACACACTATCACTATATATATCGCCTTGCTAACCATTACTTAAGGGACCCTGCATGTGATGTAGTCAGAAAATTGAAGGTAAATGAGTCCTTCAAATGTTGCCACGAAACACACACCTATATTGAAGGAGCTTGTTTCGTGACATAGTCCAGAGGAATCAGAAGCCTCCTATTTCCATACACGATTACAGGGCCCCTTAATTAAGCCCAAATAACTAACCAACCAACCAACCACTGTTCATTGTATAGTTCACTTCAGCAGGTTCTCTCGGCAATGGAAGGCAGAATCATGCATACAAGTCGGGTCGGAACTTGACTTAATTTATGTTTTTTTTTTTATATATAATTTATATTTGGACAAGAGAATGACACCACAACGTAATGTACAGTGATGGGTGATAGTGGTGGATCAGGGTACAAGGAGTGTTGAAGAATAACTGAACACAGTTCCAAAAAGTGAATCTTGTATACCTCTCTCAACGTATATAGAGAATGGTTTGGAAAATTCACTTGTTAGAACACTGTTTAGTTATTACTGTCCAACACTCCTTGTATCCTGGGGCTCCACCACTATCACACATGGCTATACTTAGTCATTATTAGTATTTTTTTATATATATAGCCTATATTTATATATTTTGTTTGGTATTACATTAATTCCTTATGACAATTTGGGATGTGTAGTCAGAAGGTTATTTTGTATTACTTATTCCATTGTTGTGGTTGCATTAATCCACTACTGTACAATATAACATTTCTGGTACGAGCTCACAACACGATGGATTTATTTAATAATTTATTGGTGTAGCATTAAGGGGGTGCGGGAGTAGGGGGACATGCTTGGGGGGGGGGGGCTAGGGGTTTGGGGGAGCGGGAATAGGGAGACAGGCTTGAGGGGGGGGAGGGTAGAGAGCCTGTCCCTTATTCCCACACCCTCTTAACCCCTCCCTCCTCCTCCAAGCCTGTCCCTCTACTCCAGCACCCCCATAACCCCCTCACCCCCCGTCCCCCTATTCCCACACCTCATTAATCCACAATAACTTGTTGTTGGTGTGTTTGTGTGTTGGTCAGGCTGCAGATCTAGTGTTGGTGGGTGGTGTTGGTGTTGGTGTTGGTGTTGGTGGTAGTGGTGGACAACCTTTGGAGGAGGTGGAGGATCCGCCAGCCTTCACTCCACCTGACACTCCTCCTGTTCAGGTGACTTTTACTTACTTCTATGCCTCCATTATCTGCTTTTGCTTCCTCTCTCCCAATTTCAATATCTGCTTTTGCTTCACTCTCAAAACTTCATTATCTGCTTTATTATATTTCATTCATTTTGCTTTTCAACATCTGTGTATCCTCTCCTTTATTTTCCCTCCATTTCCTCTCCTTCATTTTCCCTCCATTTCCTCTCCTTCATTTTCCCTCCATTTCCTCTCCTTCATTTTCCCTCCATTTCCTCTCCTTCATTTTCCCTCCATTTCCTCTCCTTTATTTTCCCTCCATTTCCTCTCCTTCATTTTCCCTCCATTTCCTCTCCTTCATTTTCCCTCCATTTCCTCTCCTTCATTTTCCCTCCATTTCCTCTCCTTCATTTTCCCTCCATTTCCTCTCCTTCATTTTCCCTCCATTTCCTCTCCTTCATTTTCCCTCCATTTCTTCTCCTTCATTTTCCCTCCATTTCCTCTCCTTCATTTTCCCTCCATTTCCTCTCCTTCATTTTCCCTCCATTTCCTCTCCTTCATTTTCCCTCCATTTCCTCACCTTCATTTTCCCTCCATTTCCTCGCCTTCATTTTCCCTCCATTTCCTCTCCTTCATTTTCCCTCCATTTCCTCTCCTTCATTTTCCCTCCATTTCCTCTCCTTCATTTTCCCTCCATAATTTCCCCTCAGCTTCATTTTCCCTCCATTTCCTCACCTTCATTTTCCCTCCATTTCCTCTCCTTCATTTTCCCTCCATAATTTCGCCTCAGTTTCATAACCCATCCAATTTCCCGCCTGTTTGCTTCCCTTTGGCTGCCAATAGTGTTATCCTCGTTAATGATTTAAAAACGCTATAAAAGTTAACCTCATAAAATATCCGTGTCTGTGCCGAGTGTGTGTTCATAATAAAACATTTAATTTGTTGAATAGGAAAACGTCAATAAAAATTGGAATGTGATTTGACTGCATCGTACTGCATGAATCTTGATGTGAAGAAACTGCTGTTGTAGCCAGAATTATGTTGTTGTTGTCAATATTGGCTTCTCCTCCATTCATTATTTATTTATTTTATTTATGTATGTATGTAAATTGGAGGGTTCTGATGATTCCTTCTGAACATGCCACGAAATTGTCAAGCTCCTTCCAAATATATACAGTAGGTGTATTATGTGTTTCGTGGCAATGTTTGAAGGACTCGTTTAACTCCAATTTTTTTTTTTTTTTTTTTTTTTTTTTTTTTTTTTTTTTTCTTCTGACAGGGTCGCTTAAACATTGTCAGGTTAGGTTACCCATAAAAGACACAAAAAAAGCTAAAGAAAATGAAATACCTGACAGTTCTATTTTCCCCACGTTTGTTTATTTGAGAGTGAGTGAGTGAGTGAGTGGTGTGATTTGAGGTGATTGGAAACTACTGTGTGTGTGTGTGTGTGTGTGTGTGTGTGTGTGTAATTTTTGTAACGAGACGCGGAAACTAATTTATTCTCTCTCTTTCTCTCTCGTTTTTCTATATATTTTCTTCCTTTCTATCCTTCCAATGCACTCTCTCTCTCCCTCTCTCTCTCTCTCTCTCTCTCTCTCTCTCTCTCTCTGATACGTGTAGGACAGAGACGATGAGGATTGGGAGTCGAGTGAGCCCCCTCCCCCTCTCCCTCCCCCTCCTCCTCCCCACTCACAACAGGAACACACCAATGAACACCAGGTGATAATAGACCAATGGATAGATAGATAGATATAGAAGAATAGATAGATAGATAGATATAGAAGAATAGATAGATAGATGGATGTAAATGGATAGTTAGATAGATATAGAAGAATAGATAGATAGATGGATGTAAATAGATAGATAAATGGATGTAAATAGATAAATAGATGGCCTGCCTAGATATAGATTGATGCATATAATTGACTATGTAATAACCTACTTAGACAGTTACACATACTGTATATACACACATACATACGGTAGATATAGATGGATCGATAGATAATTACGCTGTAGATAGATAACTAGATTGATGAACGGATGGATAGATTAGATAATGGCTGCTTTTTTATTATTATTATTGTTGTTGTTTTTGTTGTATTGTATATTGTCTGACGCTGGCTAATAGAAAATATATTATAGCTGTATTTTAGATTATAGGAATTTGTATATAGATAAATACATATAAATATACATATACACAGTTCTGCCGTGGCCACCCCCTTGGGGGGAGTTCCCGGAGGGAGCGAGGCGTCAGAGCTATAGATAGATAGATAGATAGATATACACAGTTGATAGATATATAGTTAAATACATAGAGATACACGTAAATACATAGTTGATAGATATAAAGATGAATACAAAGATATTTAAATACATAGATACATAGTTGATATATATATATATATATATATATATAAATACATAAAAATATACATATTTGATAGATAGATAGATATATAAGTACATAGATACTGTACTTAGATACATAGAAAGATAAACAGATTGATAAATAGATACATAAATAGTTATATACATAATTGTTCTGTATATTCTGGTAATGTGCAAGTTAGTGTAGTATTCTTTGCTTTGTACATACATACATATACATACACATACATACATATATACTGTACTCCTTTTAAGAGTGAAGTACTGTACGTACACTTGGTAAATCTGGAGCAAATGATTCCTCCAAAACTTTTCCAAGCAACAGAACACCATTATAATTATTTGTTGGTGTGGTCTTGTTTCCTGTAGTCATACTTTGGAGGAATCAAGGTACTCCAATCAGGATTCCTTAAAACATTGATGCTTATAATTATAGTCTTAGCTTTCTCTCTCTCTCTCTCTCTCTCTCTCTGGTGTTATGGAAAGATTTAGCTGCTGGGTATAGCTGAGTGATATATATATATAGCTTTGTTATGGCTGGTGTGTGTGTTTGTTTTAGCTGTGCTGGATATAATACATAGCTTCCTATACATTATTATATGCATGTTGTTACTGTGTATAGATAGATAGCTTGATACAAGCTGTGTATAGCTTGGTGCTAACTAATTCACTCATAAGGCTATAGTGCTGAGGCTTAGCTGTATGTGACCAGCCAGATATTATAGCTTTATCTACCCAAAGCTATTTATTATTATTATTATTATTATTATTATTATTATTATTACCCAACGCTATTTTATTATTATTAATATCATTATTATTACCCAATGCTATATTATTATTATATTATTATTACCCAATGTGATATTGTTATTATTAATATACTTATTATTATTATATAGCTGTGTGTAGATATATATAGCCTAGTGTATCATTTTATTACATATATTGAAAGCTGTATACAAGTACATACTGTCTTATATTACAGCTGTATAATTCGTGATAAAACCCCATACATACAACTATGTACCCATACTTGTATACACTTTGTGACAGTCGTGAAATAATACATATACAGTACAGTCACAAGCACTAATTAATATTCAGATGTGCTTCGAATACCTATATAGAGACAGCAAATAAAATAATGTACAATAATAAGATCTCCATTGGTATGAGTTCGTTCAAAGCTGCAAAAACCAAACCTGTACCGGTATACATATTAGTGCTGTTGACTGTACACGTTGACACACACACACACACATACAATTATAGATAAGGATAAAATATTGACAACGTTCCCTTCTCCTCTTCATTTCAATATCTGAGTCAAGATGAGATTTTCTTGTTGGTAAAATTGTAAAGCTACTGAATCCTCCTAACTATACCAGGAAACAGATACTACTACTAGGGGATCTGTTTCATGGTATAGTTTGTCTCCTTAATGTTTGTATGTTTAACTCCAAAGGATAACTGGATTTATTATCATACCTCCACCTAACCTTTCCAACCCCAAATTAAGGGAAGAACCTCTTTTTAGTAAATTGTAAGGCTACTGAATCCTCCAAACTGTAACACGAAACAGATTATCTAATATTAACATTGTGGTGGTGACTTGTTGTTGTTGTTGTTGTTGTTGTAGGTTGAAGGAATCAGTAGCTTTCATAATTACTTAAATGAAGTTCTATCCTTAACTATTAATATGTGCACAACAAACTAAGAATAAGACTTAGTATATTTTGTGTAGCTGCTTAATTAATTAACACTATACTTTATGTAAAACTAACCATCCATTAATCATATGACTATAATGGTACAAGTAAACAAGTAAACATATATTGTCTGAGCGGATGATGACAAAAACAATGATCGGAACTTGTCTTTCACATTATGCTCCTTATATTTTGTTTACATATATATATGATTTTGTGTTGTTTTTTCAGTGTAAGCAAGACAGCCAACACACTCCATGTGTCTTGTTTGTGTGTGTGTGTGTTTCTGTGTTTTTTCTGCAGTGTAAACGAGACAGCCAGAAACTCAATGTGTCTTGTTTTGTGTGTGTGTGTTTCTGTGTTTTTTCTGCAGTGTAAGCGAGACAGCCAACAAACTCCATGTGTCTTGTTTTGTGTGTGTGTGTTTCTGTGTTTTTTCTGCAGTATAAACGAGACAGCCAGAAACTCCATGTGTCTTGTTCTGTGTGTGTGTGTTTGTGTTTTTTTCTGCAGTGTAATAAGCGAGCCAATCCATAGAAACTACTCCTACCATGTGTCTAGTTTTTTGTGTGTGTTTTTGTTTTTGTTTTTCTGCAGGGTAAACGAGCCAACTCAAAGAAACTACAGTAACTCCAACCACGAGTCATGTTTTGATTCTGTATTTTATTTTCAGGGTAAGCGAGGCAGCCAGAAGACGAGGGTGGTAGGTGGAAGCAAGAAGGGCATGAGAGCAGCTGCCAAGGGTGACGACGACGGTGAGCGAACCATTTTGACACAGAACGATGAACTTCAGAGCCCGTGATTATAAGAGCTAAACGACTCAAAGCTAATAGGTATTCCAAGGACACGGCGACGTAAGCGTTGAAGGGGGCTTGGATATAATAGTACAGTGTTGTTGTTGTTGTTGTTGTAAATCTGGACCAAAAACACTGATTCCTCATCATTATTATTATTCCAAGTAACAACAGGCCTAATTTTTTTTTTTTTTTTTTTATCTGGTACTGTTGTTTTCTGGCATTACTTTGGAGAAATCAACAAGGCGTTCCCATGTACCAATTGATACATTGAACAGCCTTGATGACTCCAAATTATATATACCACGAAACAGGACCAAATATAAACTATAAAATAATGGTTACCTGCTGTTGTTTGGAATAATTTAGAGGTAATCATTTGCTGATACAGATTTACCAACACTGTACTATATCCCCCTTAAACTCCATGATCAACTCAAGACAACTCAGATATCATTACTGCTCAGCTCAAATGAGAAACTACAATCATGTTTTATAGACAAACCTTGCAGAGAACGACAACGACATTGGATTAAAAAGGGTAATTCTCTTGTTGGTGAATAATTGGAGGGTCTGTGATTTTTCTAAACTTATGTCAGGAAAGGAGTGATAGTATATAGTCCATTCAACACTGACATAATATGCATTAGAGACATGGACAAGGAACCGGGCACAACTGTCTAGAATAGGTGTGGTAAAGATGAGTTACCTGAGAGGATCATGTGGCTGAATAAGGTGAGATGAGGAAAGTAATAAGAATATGTATGAAGGGTGTGGTTTGAGTGTGAAGGCTGTTGGTGCTGAAGGTGAGGTGATTGAGAGAGTGAAGCAAAGTACGTTGAGGTGGTTTGGACATTTGGAGAAAATACAAAAATGAAAGTTTACAAAGATGATGTATGAAAGTGAGGTGGAGGGACCTGGAATGAGTGAACAGCATGGAGGAGTATATGAGGGAGAGAAACGTAAATGGTAGGGAGGACTTGACCAAGTAAGGAGGGAGTGTTGGAACTGGGAGAACTGGAGACTTCTGCTGTAGGCCTCCTCTTGAGGAGGGTTCACAGAGGGAGCAAGGCATTAGCAGCTTTAGATAGATACAATAGTATAATGAATACTGAGTTGAGTATATTTCCGTCCACTGCAGACCCAACAAGCGTTTGTTTACCATGTCGGTCGCTCTGTCTATTTGTCTAAGCATGATAAAGTTGTTAATTTGAGGCAAGAGTGTAGCAGAGGTGTGTACAAGGCCGCGTGCATCACACTGAGGGATAACTCGCTCCAACTACTGATTCAACTGTATTCATTGTCTCTCAGTCAGTTGATTCATCCTGGCCAGAGGTGTATGTACAGTACAGTTAAATACAACAAGTCATGTAAGTCATATCCTCGCAAAATTCGCATTGTAAACTAATACGAATTGAGCGATGAACCTTTTCCTCGAAGTTTAGTACAGTTTACTAATACGACCCTTATAATGTTTAATTGTTACTGAACTAACCATGCAGGGAGCCGGCCACCAATGCTCATTATTTATTTTTAATGTCCATTCCGAGAGATTTGAGTAGCGTCTTAATTTAAACATGGAGTTTTAAATATACATACCTATAAATATATATATACTGTATACATACTACTCGTGGAACCCGGTCTTGCTTATACATACATAAAACCTGCTGTGGAATTATTGTTTGTGCCGTGTCAACCTTTAATAACAACAATAATAATAATAGCTGTGACACCCGTATTTATTTATTTTTTCATTTATTTGGTTCATTCTCAAATGCATTTTCGTTTTCCCGCCAAAAACGCCGTAGCATTCATTGTGCATTTGTTGAGATTGTCGCGGTAAATACCAAGCATCCATGATTCTGATTGTCATACCCCCGTCCTCATAGTATATATAATTATGATTTATTTGGTTCTGAATCCATTTTTTTTTTATTATTATTATTTTCCCGCCATAATGATGGACTTACTGTAGTAATGTGCCGTTGGTAATGTTGCTACGGTATTTAGAAGAGTCTCGTGTGCCTGATAAAATATTAGGCAGTGAATGTTCCCTCTAGCAGTAAAAGTATAAATTGAGTTACCCTATGTAGCAATAATTATTACATTTATTTCATTATCCATTTATGCCTATTATTATTCATTTTATTTGTATGATTATGACAGTATATTGTGCATTAGTCACGGTTTTTTTTTCAGTCAGATACGAAAGTGTAAACCATAACAGAGTTGTTTACCAGTTATGTTGCATGTAATATATACTGTATGTATACATACGTAATTAAGTTATCCTACAAATTAATCATCTACGTTCGTGTTCTATCTCTTGAAAACACAAATAATAATTAATCATGTTATTGTGTACAAACTGAATGACGGTGTGTGTTGTGAGAATGTGTATAAAAGGGTTATAAGTACAGTATATAGTACCGTATGTATACTTTTGGTACATTGGAGCATCTTGATTCCTCCAAAGTATAATATATAACAGGAAAACAGGAGCAGATAAACAAAAATAATGGTGGTCTGTTGTTGCTTAGAGTACTTAGGAGGAACCAAGATACTCCAATGTTTTCCAAAGGTATACTATCCCCTTAATTAATGATAAGATAAGAATGGGAAGCTAAATATGACTATATATAAAATAATCTACCATTACTGATATACAGTATGTATAGATAAATTTGTGTTTCCCTTAATTTAAAAATATTTATCATCATCATATATGTACAGCCACAGTTAAAAGTTAGGTAGTCTCTTTCTTGTTTCATAGTTATATATGTGTGATTTAGGGTTAATTATTATGTCATTATTTTTTAATTAAATCTTTGGGATTGCAGTTTTCCATCACACAGAATCAGTGAAATGACTTTTGACTGTGACTGTACTGTATATTATGGCCTGTGTGTGTATGTGAGAGAGAGAGAGAGAGAGAGAGAGAGAGAGAGAGAGAGAGAGAGAGAGAGAGAGAGAGAGAGAGAGAGAGAGAGAGAGAGAGAGAGAGAGAGAGAGAGAGAGAGAGAGAGAGAGAGAGAGAGAGAGAGAGAGAGAGAAAGAGAGAGAGAGAGAGAGAGAGAAAGAGAGAGAGAGAGAGCACAAGCAAACATTCATTTCCACAAACACAAAGTTGACTGACTAATGAAACAATCTCCAATAGCTGTGGCTTTCTAAACTCTCTCTCTCTCTCTCACACACTTGCTTGACGCATGTGTATTGTCTGTCATGAGTGCGAGGAATATTATCTTTTAAGTTATCTTCAGTAAATGTATGTACGGTATGTTTTTTGTTACCCTTGTTACCTTCTGTTACCTTGTGTTACCTTGTGTTACCCTCCTCCTCCTCCTCCTCCTCCTCTGCATAATACATGATAAAGTGTAAATTTAAGGGGATAATAGTTCACTTTTGGTTCATAGGAGCAACTCGATTCCTCCAAACTATGCCAGGAAACACGACCATGCAGCAGATTTAAAAGAAATATACTGGGGGCCTGTTGCTTGGAATAGTGTGGAGGAATCAGTTGGTTCAGATTTACCAACATTGTACAGTCACGAACACTAATAAGTATACAGCTTTGGTTGAAGCTTTAAACAGTCCAATTTTCCAATGGAGGGAGATTTTATTGTACATTTATTTACTGTCTCTAGGTATTCAAAGTACACCTGTACCTGTATACTTATTAGTGCTTGTGACTGTACATACAAGTACTATTCCCTTAAGTAAGAGTTTCCTGTACTGTACTGTAGGTCTTCCTTGCTGACTATATTCTGTTGGGCTGTACAGTTCATAATTTGCTTCTGTGCTTTACTCAAGTTTATACCACTACAGTATATTGTTTGTTTCTCTACTTTATTCAGACTATGTAGAGAATTACTGTACTTTAATTCTCCATCACAAAGTTTACACTATTAATTAACTATTGCAACAATAATCCTATATATATCTATCTCTTTTCAAAAGTCATGAAGTGATATATAAAACCCTCTTGTTGACATTCCTATTACAATTACCAAAACATTCACATTCACTTGATCGTACATTACAGAGACCATCAGAAATATGTTACGAGAATAAGATGCATACAGTGACTTGAAGATACCCAATACCTACAGTTAGACCCTCGATTTACAGTGAATAAATAATTGTGTCTACCACTTCATTTTACACTCTGTCCTTCATTGAAAACCACCTAATGTTTTACCAGGTTTTGTTATTCAGTACCATACTGATTAAGTGATGTACTGAGCCTGTGGTAATTAAATGGATTGTATTAATTTTATTCATATTAAATCGAGAGCCTACAGTAATATTCCTCAAATAATTCTCGGATGTTATGGGCCTTTGTTGTGTTATACTAGATTAATTTGTTTGTGAATTGGAAGGTCTCATTTCTCAAAACTATGCCATGAAACAGATCCCTTCTTAGCATGTACAATTGAGGGCATCTGTTTTCTGGTATACTGTACTACAGTTAGGAGGAATCAGTAACCTACCAATTTACCAACAAGAGAATCTTTCTTTAGATAGCTATATGTTTGTGTCCTCGGCAGGTCTCGGCGTGGCTCAGATCGTCATCACAGCCGCCACCCCGATGACCGAGGACGCTAGAGTAGACACCGACGAACAGGACGAAGACGACGACCAACGAGGACCCGATATAGACAGAGGAGAGTGTGAGGGAGAGGCGTTGGTACTAGACGATGACGACAGACAGCCTCCACCACCACCAGCACCTGAGGGACCCATGGAAATGAGAATGGGGTTACCTACGGGGGCCGAAGGAGGTGGTAGTAGTGGTGGTAGTGGTGGTGGTGGTGGTGGAAGACAAGGAAATAAAGAAGTGGAGGATCAACGTTCACCTTCTCCCAAGTCTCCCAGTCCGAGTGATGGTCCACCTGATCTGGATCCCGAGAAACTCAAAACACTCGAGAGAATCAAGGAGTCGAATGCTTAACGTGAAATGTGAATATAATCATCCGAGTTTGTAATTAATATTTGCCATCTCTCTATTATTATTATTACAACAATCTATCTTGTACACAATTGATCTCCATGGAGGGAACTGACCGGCACATTTATAGAAAAAAAAATAATGTAGTGTTTTACCTGTACGTCACACCGTTAAAATGGCGACATATGATGGCGCGTGTGTTTGTTTACATTCGTGATGTCACACAAAAATCCATCAACTGATTGAAAACGCCCTATGAATATTGAATAATTCTTGTCAGTTGTATCTCACCGACCCTCCTGTCTGTCTGTCTGTCTGTCTGTCGGTAGGTGGTATCTAATGAAGCCGTCTATAAATGCCCAGAATATGATTAATAATAAATGAGGCAAACATTAATAAATAAATGATTCCTGCCAAGCTGATGTGAAGTGAGAACAATAACAGTATAATAACAGTACCCGTATTGAGACTGTCTTCTTCCTACACTTGTTAATTAATGGGGTGTTATTAATAGTGTTGGTAAATGTGGAGTTACTGATTCCTTCATACTATTCCTTGCAACAGGCCACAGTTCATTAATTATGTGGTTAACCAGGTCGAGTTTCCTGTCATATAGTTTAGAGATATCAGTAGCTCTCCAATGTACCAATATTATTATTATATGACACCCCTATGGAAAGATTCTCTTGTTGGTGATTTGCAAAGTCTGTGATTCTTCCAAACTATATATTCCAGGAAACAGACGACCCTAAATGTTTCTTTTATTGGGGGAATCTGTTTCACGGTAGAGTTAGGAAGAATCAGTAGCCCACACATTTGCTCTCAAAAGAATCCTACCTTTAAGCCATCCTTCATCTCTCACGAAACACAACAATGTTCTTGATAACTCTGTTTGGCTTTCCACCGAATCCTTAATTAAGAAGGGAAGTACAGTAAGTGTGGGTTGGTAAATCTGGAGTGACCGATTCCTCTAAACTATATATTCCAAGCAACAGGCTACCGTTAGTTTTGTTAATTTGGTCCTTCTGTTTCCTGGCATATACTTTAGAGGAATCAAGGCACACTCCAATGTACTTAATTAAGAGTGTGTGTTTATATTACCCCCCAAACCCAAATAGACCAACAATAATTCTTGTCTGGGTGGATGGAAAGTGAGATGTAATGGATGGATGGATGGATGGATGCATTGTCTTGATTTGATGGGCCCGTCACTTGTCTAGTAGCCTACAGCTTCTCTCTAATAACACACTGTCAGAAAATTAAAAGCATCGACCGAAACTTGAAGGACGTAACAAGATAGAAAAAAATATAGTCAAGTTAATTAAAAGGGGATAGTATACCTTTGGTGAATTGCTAGTGACTTGATTCCTCCTCCAAATATATATATATGCCAGGATACAGGACCAGAGAAAATGAAAAATAATGGTGGCTGGCCTGTTGCTTGGGATAGTTTGGAGGAATCATTTGCTCCACATTTACCAACACTGTACTTGCCCCTTAATTAATCATAGAGTAGATTTGGATCGGCAACACCGCGCCTACTTCCTCACACAAAACTCTGTATATGATGTTATTATTGTTATTTATTTTCTCGTGTGAAACAAGACAAAAATGGCATGTTTGAAAAGACTCAAGGTCACACAATCAAGCTTTAACTATAATTTAACAAGGTTACAAAATCTTCATAAGTCTTGATTACTTACTTGTCTTTAGTGAGGCCAAGAAGTGTGCAAATTGGAGGTTTCTTATTCCTCCATTATGTCTTTATAACGAACTGGTCTGTTTCGTGGCAAAGACTAGAGGATTTGACAACGCTCCAATCGGCCAACAGTGTCATGCATTCCGTATTGATCTCCTGCTGAAAGGATTGTTTATATTTTTTTCCTTCAAGGTCGTAGAATTGTTCGTTAGTGTTGTCTCTGGTATGTAGACTTATTTGGCATTTACTTAGTTATAATTATTATTACTATTGTTATTCATAACTTCCTCGCCTTCTTTGGAAACCTTAAACTTCATCTTCAGGCTTACACAAAATAGGTCTGTTTACTATCTATGCATATAATATTATCTCCTCCACTTTTTCCCGTCATGGGCTCTCAGGTAGATGTACAGTCATGAGCCATAATGAGTATCCTGGTCTTAGTGAAGTTTAAAAATACCTGAAATACTGTACTGTACTGTTCAACCCAATTACAACGCTTATTCTGCCTGCCTCAAACTTGCTGATGCTTTGTTTACTATTCCATCAGGTTATATGAAGCAGACCTAGATATTTGTTATGGCTCTACAGTCGCCCATACATGAAACTGATGAACCTTGATACAGTACTGGTATTCATGTGAACGTTGGAAACAGATTGTGAGTACTGTTATTAAACTACTGTACATACATACTTCTTTGAGGAAAATTTGTCTCTGTCGTTTAGTTCCTATTACTTTGAAATGCGAATTTAACAACAAAACACCTTTTCCAAGAAGTGTAAGTTTAATAGTACTTCCTTATGTCATTATTTGGTTGTATTATTTTGTTTATTAACTGTACATTATCTATGCATTGATCACCATTTTAGTTACTGGAAGCATTTAGTATACAAAGGTAAAGGGGAATATACTTTTGGTACATTGGAGAGTCTTGATTCCACCACAGTATGCCAGGAAACAGGACCAGATGAACATACAGTAGGCCTAAATAATACAGTAGTGGTCTGTTGCTTGTAATAGTTTGGAGGAATCGTTTGCTCCAGATTTACCAACACTGTACTACTCTGACTTCTTTTAACATTGCTTGACAGTACAGTACATTACAATACTCCTATAATCCCTTCATACAAGTATCAGTGTTTGTCAATTTTATGCTTGGCTTTATGTACACAGTGTTTTTTACTTATTTATTTTATTTTATTATGAGCAATATTTATATGATATGTGTTAAATTTGTATATCTGTGTACAATATATATTTATGATTTGGTGAGGAAGTTGTTAAATTTATGTATCAAGGGCTAAGATATTGTCAAAATCTTTGAAGCTACTGATTGATTCATCCAAAGTGAACCAAAACACAAATCACGTTACACAAGTAATGGGTTAGTCTGTTTCTTGACTTTATAGAGATGAATACTCAATACAGCTCCATCTTACCAGCAATATCATACCCCATTTAAGAATCTTGAAAACACCACTGACCTAGATGGGACTGTGTGATCTTACTTGTTCCATCAGTCATTAAGAGGGTAGTAATGGCGTGCTGGTAAATCTGGAACTACTAATTCCTCTAAAGTATTCCAAGCAACAGACCACCATATTATTTTGGCATACTTTGGAGGAATTGAGGCTCTAATGAACCAAATGTATACAGTACTATCTTAACTTAATCAGTAGTGTTGTTGTCATTTTTATATTTTTATCCTTAAACTTTTCACCCTGTTCCTCAATGTTATAAATAGAAAAGTCTAAGAACTGAAATTTGGACAATGAAATATATCGTATCTACAGCATTTCTTCATAAAATTATATTATTCTGTATTTGAAACATTTTATATATACTGTATTTATAATTATTGTAAATATTTAATACTTCCAGAAGTTGAATTCACAGGTTATGAAGAAAAAGAAAGGCAAGATAACTGCTTCAATTTTTATATGTAATTATTGAAAGGTTGAAACAATGTGCCTAACCTTGACTTTACCCTCACATGTGCATCATATACTAATAATTATAGCAACACTCACTAGAGGATTAAAATACTGTACTATAAATACTTTAAATAATATGATGTGGCACATTTGAATTGACCGTGTAAAGATGTTCATTTCCCAAAGTCCAGTTATAAAATAATGGCAGTGTAAATGGAGGTGAAGACTGTTGTTGTTCTTGTTGTTGTTATTCCAATGTGTAAGTGGAGAGAATCAGGCACTTACGTCAAACAATATACTGTACTGTACTGCCAAAAACCACGTAAATACAATACTAACTTCTCCATGTAAAGAGTAACTCATTATGACTCTTTATCTACAGTATTGACACTTAGCGATGTGTATCTTTATTGTCATATAGAAAATTCAATCCACAAGAAACAAAATAATAAATCAATTGTTACTGGAGACTTTACCATAGAAGTAGATGATACATTCTGTACAGCATTGAATGTAGGTTTTACTTTCATAACCCACGTACAGCCACCAACAAAAGCGCTGTCGCCTTGTTGAACGGTTATGTGGTTGATGACTTGGCAGATGAGGTGGGGCTACATTGGTTTTGTTAGTGAGTGTACGTGAGATGTACTACGGGCCGTATTCAAGAACATTCGTGGTGCATACAATGTCGTGGTACCGGTACGATGGCTCCATAGACAAACAACAGAGTCATCGTACTGTTACCATGCCATCGTCAACACCAAGGATGTTCTTGCATACGGATCATGTTATTGAGATGTACCATAACAAAGACGTGTATTATGCATGGCTAGTAACCATACACTTTGCGCACAATCTGGGATACATGATATATATTTTTGCATTCAGTGAGAGCAACTCCACTCATTGGATTCCTCCTATCTTGTGTTGAATATGTGAAGCATTTTACTCTCTTGCATCCTCTGTGAGCCATTCTACAAAGCAAATGATATTCAGTCGAGTTTCTGGAATGTTTTCTCATGAATATCTATATATAAACAAACAATGTGTGCTTTGCTGGCAGCCTACAATGAGCTCAAATGTCCATATCAGTGACAATAACATTCCTAAAATTTGTTTGTACGTGTACTTGTATTTCTAACTCTCAAACACTTATAAAGAGAGATTGTTGATTAATTAATGCAATAGCTATTTTGAAATATTACGTGCAACATCATTTCATATATTAATGGCTTGGCCTCGCTGCATATGATTATTCGTATTATATGCATATACAATAAATGTTTACATGAATAAACTTTGATGTGATGCATAAGTGAAAGAAGGTGACAAAGAGCTTGGCAGAAAGATATAGGTGCTTATAAATGTTTAACAGGTCGTCTTTGATAATAATGAACTTGAAAAAAACAAAATGAATAGAAAACAGATACAAACAAACTATTTCTACAGACAAATGAAAAAATACGAATCCTGATTACTTGCAATGTAAAATGATTCAAATGCAAGTGTACTGTAAAAAAAGTTGCAAAATAGCCTGTAGCCCACATTTGTTTTGTAAGGGATGACGTCTGTACTGTGCGTGCGTGGTAGTTTTCTCTTGCATCTACTTAGTGATTTCAAACATTCATTCTGTGACTCTTCTCAGCCATGTTGTCAAATACAGGAAAGACACAAGGGGCTCCTTCCCAAATCAATGGTCAAGTTGATTAGAATTACTAGAGATTGGAATATTAATTAGCTTTTTAAACATTATGCATTAAATGCCATTGAAACTAATGTGGTCCTAATTTAAAATGTGAATTATTGGTATGTATAAAATAAATTACTGTGACTGAATATGCACGGCTCCTAACTCTGAAATTTTGAGAACACATTGCTACAGTCCTATTACATAAAGACCCAGGCATAAAATAATTTATTGACACTCCTAGAGTCAGTTTGTTGTTTCTGAGTTATTAATGGCTGGGTATTGTAAAGTTTTACGGATACTGAGAGAAATATAAAATTATATTTTTTTATATTTAGGCATGCCAAAGTACCCCTGGTATTAATATATTATAAATTATAAAAAGTACAGATATGTTTAAAATTCTGATACACAATACCAGTCATAAAGATTGTGTACATACTGTAAGTAAAAACTATCCATTATGAGCTAATTCTGAATACATTTTGATTTGGGGAGGTAGAATGATGTGACTTTCCTTAGGTTTGAAATGTGACTTGTGTAGCATACCTTAAGGTCTATTGTTATTATTGTGAATCTCGACTTGTACAGATTTTGAGGTTATGATGAGAAGATAGTATGTTGCCCAAATGGAAAAAACACACATGTATACACTTCAAACACTGGATGAAAGAAAGTACTGTACCTCACAGCCAGTTAGTTCAGCAGTC
Organism: Petrolisthes manimaculis; assembly: GCA_034508575.1. Lineage (NCBI taxonomy): Eukaryota > Metazoa > Arthropoda > Malacostraca > Decapoda > Porcellanidae > Petrolisthes > Petrolisthes manimaculis. The sequence continues at coordinate 178,751 of JAWZYT010002108.1, read as the reverse complement.
ATTTAGTAACACACAATTCCTGTCACACAACTGGTTAACACTTGAAGTGAATCTAAATGCAACCATCTACCTATCTATATTTTTGCTTGGAGTGTTAGTTTTAATTCCAGGTTAGTTTTAATTCTTAAACTTTGAGGGATTCCTGTTACTGTACTAGTATAATCGTCCAGCGAACAGTTGGAGTTGACTCATCAATTATTGAACGATCATTACTAAAGAGATATGATGCAACACGGACATCTGATACCACTGTATTTTGTGACTATTACTATTTATTCTATATTGAGAAAGATAAGGTTATGGTTATCGACATTTAGAAACAGCCTGTGAATTTTGACTTATTGCTAAGAGTATGGATCTATTCTAAATTAATGCAAGTATATATTGAGGCAAATCACTATTCAGCCTTATTATAGGAGACAAAAATGTTGAAAAAACTGGCTGTGCGGTATGTGCTTTTGTGTACACACCAGAATCCTTTGAACACACGACACATACACATAAATCACACACACACAGTTTGCAGTTGGCAATATACAGGCAGGTCCGAACAGATACTTCAAGTTATAAAATATTAGAATATATATATATATATATATAAATATATTGAAATCTTTATGAAATATTATACATATTATATCGAGTTTCCATGCGAAATTCGTTGACATTGTTTTTTTGTTTTTTTTCGTAGCTTAAAAAAGACAGATGTAAATGTTAAGGTATGTAAATTTTAAGGTATAAGAAAGAATTTTGGATCTCATGGTGGAACAAGAGGCCAAAAGAACTAAGCAATATTACAGTGGTGCTCCTCAAACAGCTACAGTTGTCTGGACCAAGAGAAATGATTTACGGTTCATTAGAAATATTGGCATGAATATGTGGCTGACAAATGATCAATGCGGAGGAGTGATTATTGTGTGTTTTGAAGAGGACTTGTGGAGTTTGTGGCAGTCAGAACACACACAAACACACACATAGATACTCATGCACACACTCAATCTCTTACTCATGTGCACACTATCTCTCACGCACACACTCTATCTCTCACTCATGCACACACAGACTCTCATATGCTCACACACTCACATACATTCATGCTCTCTCTCTCTCCTGACTGACACTTGGATTCTGATCATTACGCAGGTCCCACACTTCACATTATCGTTGAGAGATGGAGGTCATGTATAGAGATGCTGAAGTGATGTGTGTGTGTGTGTGTGTGGCTCGACTGTTGGGTTGGGTTTCAGGCACATGTAACTTGTCCATCATCCCATCAGCATATTTTAAGGGGATAGTAACAATATTGGTACAGTAGAGCAGCTTAATAATACCTCCTAAGTATGCCAGGAAACAGGACCAGCATGACATAAATATTGGTGGCCTTGTTTGCTTGGATTAGTTCAGAGTTACCAACACTGTACTAAGCCCTTTAGTCGGGGAAAATCTCTTAATTGTTGGTGAATTGGAGAGTTATTAATCCCTTCAGAATAAGCCAGAAATTAAGCAGACCTCCTCATTGTTACTACTAATAGGGGATCTGTTTCAAGGCATACTTTGGAGGAATCTATAGGCTCTCCAGTTCACTCAAATCAGAATGATGATCCCCAGGACAGACTGACGAGTGAATATAAGTACAGCGTTTTGCTATGGCGCCTGGAGGTCAATAAACTGTATCTGTTTATCTGTCTGTGTATATGTTAATTTTTGGCCCCAGATTGGCATTATTGATTGATTGTGTGTGTGTGTGTGTATATATGAAGGGGATAGTCAGTGGAGGGCATGTGTGTGTGTGTGATGATAACGTTTAAACTGACATGTATCACATTTGACTCCTTTTCCTTCGTTCTCTGGCCAGGCTATGATATAGTTTCCTCCTTCCTTCAAACTGTTTCATTGAAGGACTCTCCTAACATTAAACGAAGCAAACACTGAGGCTGAAGGACTGAGAACGGACGAAAAGTGTGCAGTTGTGATGAATACATGGATTGTAAAAGTGTATGCATTTTCTCCTCCAAACGCAATATCAAAACGCGTCGCAAGTTACGCTTTTTTTTTTTTTTTTTTTTTTTTTTTTTTTGCGCAAAAGTCGAGAACAAGCAACAAACGAGTATAGAAACAAGAGAGAAAAACTAAACTTTTTTTTTTTTTTGTCACTCCTCCCGTTGGTAAGGTCAATATCTCTCTCTGCGTGTACGTAATAACGTTTTTGAGTGCGAGTTTCCCACGGGAGTCTCTGTTGGCCCTTGTTGTGTGTGTGTGGTCGTCGTTGGTGGATCCATTTTCTCAACAGTACTACTTGTATGTGGTTTCGTGTCTTGCTTCGGATCCTTTCGTGTTTTTGTGTTTGGGTACATTTTTCACGTGCCTTAGACGCGGCGGGAAGCGGGAATTATTATATATATATTTATTTTTTATTTCTCTGCGGACGCCTCGATCGTTTTTAATTACGTATAATAGGTTTCTTTCTTCATATCAATTGTTTCATATCTGCTGTTTTCATTTGAATGTGTGTGTATATAATTTTTTCTCTTTCTAAATCCTGTATCAGTTGCATTTACAGTTCCTTAATTGTATTTGTACGTAACCCCTTGATCCTCTTATTACGCTCGTTCTGTCTATGTCGTGTCTGTGTCTTGTTACGTATGCTGTATAATTAGGTGATAATCCCTTTGTTCTTGTCACGCTTCATGTTGAAATTCCTGTACGTATGTTACAATGATATTTCCTTATTGGTTTGTTTATTTTTCCTGTTATACCTGCCCGTTCTGATCTCATTCTGAATTATTGGTTTTAACATTATTTCTCGTAGTTCTTTACGTTGACCTTAACTATTCCTTATTGGGTTTCATATTATTCGTATCTTCTCTAACAATCTTTGTCAAAACTTTCTCCCATAGGTGCTCCTACCTTCCAAGGCCAGAGTCTGACTTTTTGACCCATGCAGTGAGGGCAATTCTACAAAAGTAGTAAATAAGTACAGTAGCCAGGCTGTTGTGTCTTCTGTAATTTCTAGTGCCGGCATGTCTATCTGTAAGAGACTGTAACCGTGAGAAATCTATGGTCAGAATCACCCGCATTTCACTCGCCTAGCTGTTGACTGAAGGGGATATTGTATACTTTTGTTACATTGGAAAACCTTGATTCCTCTAAACTTCTAAAGTATTGTACTGTACTGTATGCCCAAAAACAAGATGTACCAGATCAACTAAATATAACATTGTCCTGTTATTTGGAATAGTTTACTTTAGAGGAATCAGTTGCTCCAGATTTATCAACAGTGTACTTCACCGGAGTTAGTTATGAAAAGCAATTAAAAAATCAAACTTTGGCCTTGGTTGACGAGCTCCATCCCTCTGCCTTAATTAATTAAATAACATAACCTAATTCTAACACTTTTAATTATACTATCATTATTTAAACCTATTGAATTTTCTGTCTCCCACAAGTAAATAATTATAATAATATTTGATCAATATAATATACGTCAATTAATCAAGTCAAAATGTGTTGGTTAATCCCACTCACACACACTCCCCTACCTCCCTCCACCTCGCACTCCCCCACAAGCCTAGACGCACGTTCGTTGTTCAAATCTGTATCATAATGAGTATTCGTTTGGATAATAATTAAGGGATCCTGTTTGTCTATCTCTTTCCTACAGTGAACCCTCTTAATTGTTATGTTGTGATATTTTTCTCATGCATCTTAATTGAGCAATAACTGTCATGCTCATCTTATAAGTATACTTCCATCTGTTTATTTTACTTCTCGTTCCATTATTTCCTTCCCCTGTTAGTATTATTAAACTGTCATATTGTATTGAGTGCCATTCTGAAAATAGTGGCCACTTAATTAAGGAGTTAAGGGATTAGCTATATAAATATTACAGTGTCACAAGTTCGTTACGTAAGAATGTGTTGTTGTACAGTGAATGTGTTATAATAAATAGAGTCTAGTTGAGTCCTACTTTGTGTCATTAATTCCTCAAATGTAAAACAAAATGTAACTAAAAATCGCGCAATTGTCGCCTCTGGTGTCTTACGCTGAGTCAGGCCACGTGGTCAGCCGACTCAGCCCCATGTGCATTACTCTTTCAGAAGTAGTTTATTACAATCCACTAAGCATATGTATTATCCACAAAAAATGTTGTGCGGATATCTCAAATGATTTAGGAGTAATTAGGGTCGAACGGACATGGTCAGTTTGTGGAGTTATTAATACCGGTAGCCTATACAGTACTGTAGCTATAGTAGTAGGTGACATTCGACAGAGTGTATACCGTCGCAAACTCCAAATAAAGCCTCTGTAGATGTTACAATCCATTGTCCCACTCATGCCTATATAAAATACTGACCTAAACTTAGAACCAATTAATCACTTCCAGGTTACGTAATGCCCATTCATCCAGTTTAATTTAACTGAAATCTGTTTGTACAGTTTTGAGTAATTAATACGTTGAGTCTGGAGAAGAGATGGTAGGTTTTTAATGATAAAGAAATAGTGGCAAGCTTCCAAAGACGAATAATGAACGTGTACGTAGTGATACTTGAAGAGGTGAAAGTGATCGATCAGGGAATAGTGTCATCAAAACTCAAGTCTTGTTGCTTAACAATGATGCTTTAGTCTTTGATCTCGAAATAAGTTTTAAGAGATTAACTTGAGAATGATGATCAAAGTTTTCTAGATCTAAAGAGACAAAGAGGGTGAGAGACAGTGATTCTAGGTTAGGCAGCTGATCTATTGATTAACAAGATCAATATTCCCTTGTCCCCTCTGCTGAGGTGAAAGGTGACTCTACTGTGTGTGTGTGTGTGTGTGTGTTCACCATCACACGTGTCACACCCTGTACAGTAGCCTACTTTGTAATACCAGAAGATGTTAGTCACTTGATCGTGGCATCTTTTTAACAGCAAGGAGATATGTTTATTGTTAAAGACTGATATCAATGTCCTGAAATGTTAAAAATAACTTGATTATAGTATCATACGAGTATTCATGCAGTCACCACAGTGGGACTGAAGGAAATCATCACTTATTAGTACATTACCTGCAAATCATCAGTACACGTAATTTATAAACAGTTTATATTGTTATTGATTGTATAGGCCTACCCTAACTCCATAAATAATTAATTTCTATATTTTCGCAAACTATAAAATATTATTCCATAAATTCTTCCCTAGACATAATAGTAACAATTGAACAGCAACACAACCTGCCAACATTCCCACCAGCTTAGCGCATGTGTCAACTATCGATGTGTTGCAGATACCGAATGTCGCTTTGTTTACATCACGAAATATACAACAACTTGATACTTTATATTTATCTTTTAATTTGTTTATGCATAAGTCACAATGTAATAGCAAGTTATTTAATGTAATGTATCGTTGTTTATCTCGCTATTTCCATTTATCGTAACTACAGGTATATAATACCGTATAACAATTGAAGTTATTTATTCTATCATTGCACGGTGTATGCTGCATGGTTATTGGAATGAACTTTAATAAAAAATATATCGTACAGCAACCGATTATTATGCAAAATGATAATACAATAAGTATAAAATTAATATAACTTCATGATTGGAACACCTGGCAATAAGCTCACACATAGCCTACTGACCCCCTACCCTATCCCGTCCCCACCCACTGTCCTCACTCACCCACACACACACACACACACACTCCAGAGTCCCAACCCAACCCAACCCACCAACAAGCATCATCAAAACACCACAAATGTCAAGATGGCGAAAGTGAGGGGTCGAGTACTGGCCTTGTGTGCCCTGTGTGTGTGTTTTTGTGTTGTGTATGGCCAGCAGAGCACACCAACAAGACACGGTACAGCTCAATCTGGACAGAGAGGGAAGATATTCACCACCACATCCCCCTTCACCCAATATCAACAGCAACAATACAAGCAGCAATTCAGTGGTGGTGGTGGCAGGGAAGTGGGTAAACACCATAAGCCTCAGACTGCTACTGACGATGGAGGGGACGAACACCAAAAATCAACAGCAGACAGCATTGATAAGAACCACCAACAGCATCTTGAAGATAGCCGCAATGATGATTCACCCAACTATTCTTCAGAGAGGCAACTGACAGAGACCCAAAACACCACCACCACCACCACAAGCCCCGCCACATATAATGGCAGTAAATCCCGTTCACCAACTGGAAACAGTAAAGGTGCCCCTAGGGAGTTTGCAAGTAAACGCACAGTGCCTGCCCCTAAAACCAAACCCCAGCAGCTTTCCCTTGCCGGTACATATCTCCTGCTACTCATCACATTCGTCATAACTGGCTCATTATTCGTCATGACGATCTGCTTCCTTCACAAGTGGCGAGAAAACATGGGTCCAGGGTGAGTTACGTTTCGTGTACTTCAGAGTAGTTCAGCTGTATTGTTGTTTTGTATATTTTGATCTGAAAACTTACGCAGGCCTGGAACGTGTGTTGAGCCTCATGACTAAGATTCCATTGTCATAAAAACTCATGAGTGACACGAGCACCCATTTCCTTCGTTTTCGTTCTATTTTACTTCAATATCAAGCCAGATATAGGCCTATCCTGCTTAATGATGCACAGTGTCTTCCTGTCCCATGGGAACATTTTAGAAAACAAATATTTTTTTTGTTTGACGAGAAGTATCCACTCCAGCAGTAATTTAAGGTGACCGGTGTGAGATATTTATTAATGTCTGCAAAATTTTACGAAGACGGGAAGCATATATCCCTGTGTATATTATGTTACTGGGTAAGTTAGTTTATCCTTATCCCTCATATTTTATTGGAAAATGTAAATTCAGTTTCACTGCCCCTTCGTGCATGAATGACGCTTATTACACGTTAACAAAAAGTTGAAGAGCGAGATGATGATATCATTATTATACCATGTCACCAGAGAGATAATTAAGTTGAAGTACACGTCAGACGTCATGTTGGTCACATTTAAACTTATTTCCAATTTTCAAGTATCACTGACAGATTACTGCATATACTGTACATTCGGATACCATAGTCCCTAGCCATCCTGAGGCAAAGCCCGAAATCTGAAGAAGGCGGTTTCTGGACGACAGCCCACCTAAAGCCTCCATTGGTTAAGAGATGTGTAGGCTAGCTGGGGCAAGGTCTCATTATATATACAATGAGAAATTGAGCTGGGGTAGAGACTATGGTAATCGAGTGTAAAGTATATAGTACAGTATATGCTTGAGCTGGTGCTTGCCAAATTTCGCTCTCAATTCGTAGTATTTTTTATTCAATGGTGTTGATATTATTGAGCGTCCCCACCTCACAAGATATATTCATATTATGATTGTTTCCTTCATATATGTAGCATAGTTTTACCTTGGCTGTAATTAAGGGTATGAGCCCTTCTTGGGAAACGAACCAATCTTTCCTCTCCACCAATCCTGAGTAACCTCCCTTTCCTACTTTTTCTTTCGTTATTGCTGTCCATCCTCTCTATTTCCTTCTTTCTTATTGTACATTGTTTTTATTTCGCCTGAGCTAGCCGTCTTCTCTCTTCCCATTTACTTACTGCGAGTTAAACATTAAACTTCTCGCCCAGGGCTAGCTATATTTTCATTTCCATCCCCAAGACTGATTTTTATATTGTAAATAAATTCTGGCTACTTCCACCACAGACCACAGTGCCTGCTATTTAAACTTGAGCTTGACGTGTACACTACATGTACACTTATTAATAGTACACTATAATGAAGAGATGAACCTTGAAGAGATGTATAGGCCTACAGTAATCCTTTGATACATTTTTGAAGTAGTCGGATAAGATACGTTACGGTAAGATATACTGTAGCTTAGCGTGTAGGTCAATGTGGGATAGAATGGTTATCAATATATTGAACAGTAATAAAAGGCACCATTCTCTATACGTATTTTTCTCGCTTGTGTAAGGGCGCAAGGTCGAGATTTGTATCCTCGATAGAACTTTATGTAAATAGCCTATAGTATACTGACCCAACTCAGGATCAAGAGAATACACTTGATCCTGACCCAACTGTTTTTGTTTTTTGTTTTCATTGCCATTACGTATTTATTGTGATCGACTTCATTCACCTTCGTGACTACTTTATTATCGATCACTTGCAGCTTTTCAACTACAGGTACAGTACTCTTCCTTTCCTTCTTGTTTTTGTGACATTCCCCATTTTATCCTCACCGCATCATGGATTTTCTTTTCAATCAACTCAGTTCTTCCTTCATTCATTAATTGATTTTGTACTATCAGTCATATCAAGGAAGTTCTGTTCAGTCGACGTGATTCCACTGCCGTAGTTATTCTCATGCTATTGTTAAGCAAACACGTACACTGCCAGATAATGGGAAAACCTTCTCTTGCAGGGGTTAATCATCTATTTTTTTTGCTGAAACCGCTACATAAACTGCTACAGTCACCCCTTCTACTATTACTTCCACAACTAAACTACTGTGAGTGTGAATACTACTATACCACAGTACCACCACCACCACAACATCAACTACTACTAGTATATTATATTATATTCTACAGGAAATATCCCAGGGTGGTGTATTCCATGCTGCGGCAGAGTGAGGAAGAACCTGAGGATGTGTTGGGGGAGATTCTCATCAATATAGGACTAGCTGATCCCGCTGACTTCCCTCAACCCCCAACTCCCTCATCAACCTCATCCACTCCATCACCACAACATTCCGATCAGGTGAGATAAGAGAGAAAGATTTTGAAAGTACAGTAAACAAGAGACAGAGCAGAGTAGATAAATTTTACAGTATAGCATCAATGATCAAAACCCCTCGAGTATTGTTTACAAAGGACAGCCTCATGTGTGTGTGTGTAATGTTGGTTTAAATCCACTAATATTGGAACACTGAAAGTAATGATTAGTTTAAAGCTCAACTTTGCATTGCATTATTGTTTATTTATGTTGTACTTTTATATTGTGAATACTTACAATCTGAAGTAAGTGAAACCACCACTTATATTCTTTACGCACAAACATATAACATTATTCCATACTGAAATATACATAAATAACACATATTTGCCGCGTGCAGCTTTTATGCAGAATTTCCCATAGATTTGTTGTGGCTGCAAAATCACAGGTATTTTTTGGTTGTTTCCTCATTATGGTGGCAGTGAACATTTTAAATAAGATATGTAATGGGGCCATGCCATTTAATGCATATAAACATTTGCAGCTATTGTAAGTATCCCACCACAAAATTCCCAACCTGCCAAAAACCCTTCTCTCCTTATTAGTGAATATAGAACACAGTAGTTTGTCTCTGCAGCTTGATCTTGGGATAGACGTGCCCTGCTTTACTACGGTACCTCTCAGGACAGATGAGGCGGCTATCTCTCTCGTACATACCGGCCCAGAGGAGTCAGATGAGGTCAGTATATTATATTGAGTTGTTTAAATTCATTATAATGGAGTAAGGTACAGTATGTAGGTGTTGTTGGCCAATTGGAGGCAATGGATACTTTCAAAGTGCTACAAAACAGAAACCATTCAACTCTTCAGTACAATAGTAGGTCTTCATGGTTTATGCCATATATTATATGAAATAATATACAGGTACTGTACAGAAATATTATATCTACTTGTGACAGTATAATATTTTGTACTAATGTATAAATCTTTTCTATTCCTTGCCACATTCAGGAGTTACTACAGTAGGATGCTTTCCTGAAATATTCATCATGAGTTGACATCAGCAACCACCAACATATCTTGGTCACTGCAGGACGACTGTAATTCTGGTGAGACAGATGAGTGGAGTAATAAGCACCCCATGGTACAGCTCACCATGTACCAAAACATTTTGAAACAGTAGGATACAAAACAATCCTAGTTCACTACCTGTTCCTCTTGCCTGTACATTAGATACAGTAATGTTATGGACCCCTTGTCATTTCTAAAACCCAAATACGTCAACCATAAATAGCAAACAAAAGGAGAATGTTTATAATAATGATAAAGAATGGTGGTGCGTGGTCAGCTGTGCCATGGAGTGCCATGTATATTTGTAACTTTACCTCCGACAATGGTGCTTCATGTAATTACTTCCATTTTAATGTTTCCCCTCCTACCACACCACCATCAGAGAGTGGCTGAGTATTTCCATGAACCAGTCAGCCACAGTGTTATATCCTTATGGAGCTCAAAGATTTCGACACATATTTTTAGAAGTTGAATCTATATTAATATCCATTTTAGTGGGCTTGGATGGGCATTAGCAGATTATGGCCTTTTAGAGTCTCTGGGTTATCCCTCAGTGTAATCCCACCAATGAACATGAGAGTTTGAGACCTCACCGCAGATGATCTTGTGAGTTGTCAATAGAGCTTCCTTGATAAACCAGGCTCTTAAAATCTTAGTTTTACAGTACAGTATATATGTCTGACCTTGGAGGTCAGCACCACCTATCCTACCCTCTTTTTTTGTGCCAAGTTACCTGAGTGGACCAACTATTTACTTGTGCATAGATGGAGAGACAGATATAAACTGCATATAAATTTAGATTAGTTGGTCAAATGAAAAGGAAGAAAGAGGAATAATTAGAAATCTGAAAGTTACAGATTCAGCACTTGAGGGCATGATAGTTTGTAGTATTTTACTATTTGTACATACACGGTAAATATACAGTATAATATATGGGGAACAATGTGGTTAGAGCTATAAAATTGTTCCTATATTGACCATAATGGCCGAATGAACAGCATTACTGGCTCATTCTGATAAGACTGTAGTTTGAATCACAGGCTTCACAGCATGGACAGCTGCAATGAGTTAACTCATCTCCATCCACCTTACATAGCTTGTAAATAAAATGAGTATCGTAGCCATGATTACATCTAGGATGGAGCCATTGTGGATGCCTGTCCGGGATGCAACACAGTACCCCATTCTATTAAACACATATGGAAGACTGCAATGTACACAACCACACTCGCCAACAACACAACATACACTCTCTGACAGCACTGTGGGAAAACCCAGCACAGGCCATGGCCTTCCTCAGGAGCTCGGGGCTGTTCAGCCAGACAGCTTGAAGAACTTCAACAACAACATCTAGGTTTTCACACATACACCACCACATTATTGTACCTGTATAACCTCACTGAGATATATCTTGATTTCTCAGCTGAACACCCAACAGCTTTGAGTGTGGTAGTATTTCATGAAGAATCTTCCTATGGCAGTCAAGTAGACATGTGGCATAAGATCATTTCCAATTCAGCTTCCAATCAGCTAACTAGTCAACAACCAACCAACCAATCCAGCTGATACGCTCTCCTTCACTCCAACACTACACTCATGATCTCATGCTCATAACTTCTTCTCAAGCAGCTCCCCTTGCTGGTGATATAAGAATAAAATCTTTTGTCGTGGTCTCAACCCCACGATCATTTAGTTGTTACTGTACAGTTGACTGACTGGCTCTCTTACTTCACCTTGACCTGAAATGCTGCTGTTCCTGCACCCCATCTTAGCCTAACTCCTCGGGTAGCCTCATTCATAGTCTCAAACTACTGTATGCAATTCATCCTGATATGTACAGCATAGATTGTCTTCTGAAACATATTGTTCTGTACAAATTTGTCTCCGTCCTGTTGCGAGCTCCCATTAAATCCATCCTTTGTGATGAAATAGACCACAGAAAAGAGAGAATATGGACTGTTAAGATGGACAATGAGATGGAAATAGGACATAGAACATGAACACATGGAGAAGAGAGAAAACAAATGAGGACATCTTGAACTTCCACTTTTTTTTTTATATATTGTATAATATTACTGTGTAAATATATTTCATTCACAATACATAACTGAATTAACAACAAACTATTCTTGGATAGGTGTTCGTTAAGTATATGAATCCCTTGAGTATGATGAAAAGGATTTCAAGACATGTATATGTTACAGAACAAATGTAAGTATCAGATAATATCTATGTCTAGCAAGATAAAGGCAACAATAACCATGAGACAGAAAAAGGGAGATACACAGATAATAGTTCAATTAATATATTGTTAAAATTCACACAATGTTTCAAGATGAAATAACTGCAACTTCAAATTTACAAATAACATCATCTTTGCACATTTTCGCTTTGCATATTCTGCTAAATCCAATGTGCTTAACCCTAGTTGTTTCTTGCAGTCAAAGTTACACTCTGGTGGTGGTGGTGTGTTGTGTGAAAGGAGGATGAGGATGAGTGTAACTGTATGTACTTGATGTATCGGTTTCAGTTACCATAAGTGAGAGTAGACTAATGGTAAACTTTTGATTTGTTCATTATCCAGCTCTTACAATCAGTCAGCATTATCTTTAAAACGATGTTGAGAGAAGCTATGAGAAGTTACCAGATTTCTGTGGGCAATTAAATTCACAATGATGTCATCTGAGGCTGCAAAAACTGCAAGTTTTAACATCCTTAAGCCCCTTCCACATGCGGCAAAAGACGGCGGGCAGACAATGTTACCAATTTTGTGGGTAAGTGACGGCACAAGTGGCGAATGGCTACCGGGGACTGTTTGATATGGTAATACTGGTAAAAAGCGAGAAAACTCCTCTCAGTTGCCCATACCCGCTATCTGTTTGCCTCTCTCGTGTAGAAGGGGCTTTACAAAATTTAATGGTTATGGATAACAATGCCCTCAAATTCAATCAAGAAAAAGAAGAGTAGCCAGGTATTTGGCACTTACCTTAAATGGCAGCAAGTATGAAGTTATTGATGATCCCAGAGGCAAATGTTGCTCTTTTTTCCAAACCAGTATATCTACTGTATTGTATTGCGTCCACTGTCATGAATTGGGGGAGAATGATTCCAATATGTCTAGTTTATGTATTTTACTGTATCTGCTGTTATTTATATAAAATCTTGACAGTGTAATGGATAGTACAGTATATAATGTTTTTAAAGTGTCATTTATAATTCAGGGAACTTCTGGTCTTATTAAGTTACTCATAAGTAAGATTTGAGATACTGTATATTACTATTATTATTTGTTCCTCACCTCTCCAGTGACTTTCTTCATGTGATCATCAAAGTCTATCTCTGCTATCCTCTCCCTTATATTCTACACAACCAAGCACAAGTGTGTATAAATTGCTTTAACTTATACTGTACTTCTATTTATGACAATGCTACTAACATAAACTTATACTGTTAATTAGCTAATGTTATTTTGAGTATCTTTTGGTGGTAAGAAGTAGAGAAAGCTGTGCAATAAGAGACCTTTTGAATAAATGAAGACCTCCCAGGCACAACCCACCAAGCTACAAAACACCGAAAGGTTAAGTATACATGTATGTCAAATGTAATGATAGAGGGTGATTAGAAAATATCTTATGGTAGGACAGTTGTGGTGCTTGGTCAGTTGTGTCTGGAATTGTTATGTCTGGGAAAGCATAAGTACTGTACTATAATAATACAATACACCAATATTTTCCCCTTGTGATTATTGGTTTCCATCTAATGGAGGAAAATTCTTTGTGATTACTGACCACTCATTTCTATCTAGCCAGAAATGTATGATGCATCTCGTTAGTCCTAAATATTCTCAGTCTATATTATAAAGCTATATATAATAACTACAGTAAACTAAGTTTACTCACAAGAAGCAGTAATTAATAAATTGTTTTCTGATTTGTGATATTCTGTATAGTTTTTAACTTATAAATTTATGCTACTGTTCCCACTGTCCATCCATTTTATTATATGAATATATATATAATTGATTGTATTTTGGTGAGCCAGTTTCACCAGAATGTATCGTACTGTATTTAATACAATTAATGTGTAAGCATTTTAAAACTCTTCAGACATCAGATACTGCAACTCTGATATCTTGGTTCATAAAACACAATAAAGGAGAATAAGATATTCTTGGATGGTACAGTGGACTCTCCAATAACGCGGTAGTTACGTTCCTGGAGACGTCGCGTTATTAAAAAACGCGTTATTTAAACTTGATTTTCCCATAGGAAACAATGGTAATAGTGGGGGTTGCGTTCCTGGACAATGCAAAAGTCTACCTTTTGGGGATTTTGTTACTCTAATGTATGAATAGTAGAGTCAAACTAAAGTATGTAGTTGGTGACTCAAACAACAAAAACCCACATTCTCGTTTTATTTATATTTGTAAAGTAACGGTACACTTTCCTTCACATTTAACACTCGTCACTCCAGTCTGCCTACTCACCCCGCTCTCCCTCCCCACCCCTCTCTCCCTCCCCACCCCGCTCTCCCTCCCCACTCCTGTCTCCCTCCCCACCCCGCTCTCCCTCCCCACCCCTCTCTCCCTCCTCACTCTGTGTTTCCTCCACATCCCGCTCTCCTTCCTCACTCCGCTCTCCCTCCACACCTCGCTCTCCTTCCACACTCGTGTTACCTTCCTCTGACACCACATCTGTCTTCCTTTTAAAGAATTTATCAAGTCGTGTCTGTTTGGTAATTTTCTGTCTTTGACTAAGCATTATTTGGTAACAGTTCACTTCAGCCATGACTTTTCTAGTTACCGTCGCACTTCTGTTTACGTTAGGGTCCTTGGCTTCTAGAATATCCAGACCCGCCCTTATCGAGGACATTGCTTCCCTGAGATCTTTCAATGTTAATTCTTTCCTTGACTCTGGTGTTTCTGATGTGGATTGTAATTTTGCTTCCTGTTCCTTCTCATTTTCCAACAGTTCTTCATTTGTTAATTCAACAGTGTGTGAATCTAGGAGTTCATCGATGTCGTTCTCCTCGAGGTCATCAAACCCAGCTTCAATTGCCTTGGCAAGACATTCCCTGTTACTTTTCGAAACTGTTGATGCAATGTCAAACCCAGTAAAATCGTGGACAAACTGAGGACAAACCTTTTTCCACACACCGTTGAGGCACTTTCTATTCACTTTCTCCCAGGAATCCTTAATGAAGCGGAGAGCATCTTTAATGGTGAAATTCTTCCAATATTCTTTAACTGTCTGTTTGTCCTTGTTTGTCCTCTCTACCAAGTCTGTAAGGGTGGAACGGAGATAGTAAGACTTGAATGTCTTGATTATCCCCTGGTCACATGGCTGAAGTAAAGATGTAGTGTTCGGTGGCAAGAAAGCAAGCTGAATGTTGCTGGAGAGATCAACAGAAGGCGGATGGCAGGGGGCATTGTCCAGGAGTAGGAGAATCTTGAATGGTATTTCTTCCCTCTGACAATACAACTCAAGTTCTTTCTCCAGTTTACCCAAGTAGTCCTGGAATATTGTGCTGTTCATCCACGCTTTGCGGCTGGAGTACCAATAGCACGGCAGGAAACTCTTGACGTAACCCTGTCAAGACACAAGGACGAACAAAATTAATCTCTCATAATTATAATGGGATGGTGTCACCATTTTCTCTTTTAGTATAGAACTAATGTAGAACAGAAAACGAGAGTTTACAACCCCTAACAAAATTATTATTCTCGGCTGGATTGGAGCATGAAATTTTTCAAAGTTAAATTTTTTTCAAGCTGTTATGAATTAAAATCATGGTTCTTACCTTTAAAGCTCGTGGATTTTCTGATTGGTAGACAAGGGCAGGCTTCAGCTTACAATCTCCTTCAGCATTGGCACCCAACAGAAGAGTAAGTCGATCCTTAGAGGCCTTAAATCCTGGTGCAGTAGACTCCTCTGTAGAGATATAGGTCCGACCAGGCAGTTTTTTCCAATATAGACCGGTCTCGTCTATATTAAAAACCTGCTTGGCAGTGTAGCCACCTTCCTCGATGATGGTCTTCAGTATAGCAGGATAAGTCTGGGCAGCTTCCACATCGGCAGAGGCAGCTTCCCCAGTCATCTTCAGGTTGTGGAATCCATGCCGTCGTTTATAATTAGAAAACCACCCTGAACTGGCTTGGAAAGGCTTGGCTTTGTCTTCCTCACCCTCGCACTGGACATCCCTAAAAAGACTTAAGGCTTTAGCCTGAATAATGGCCATGGTAATCGGGACATTAGTCTTAGTTTGGTAGCTAATCCATTGTGCCAACAACTTCTCCATCCTCTCCATCGCTGTAGATCTTGCATGTGAGACCCTTTTAGAAGAGGCTGACGTACCAGCAAGAGCACTAGCACGTATTTTATCAGCACTTCCTCTGATGGTCCGCAACGTGCTCTCTCTGAGTTTCATAGCGCTTGCTATTACTGATGTCCTTTCTCCCCTGTCATATCGGTCTAACACTTCCATTTTCATTTCAATTGTTACACTTTTCCTCGTTTTCTTAGCAGCACTTTCTTGTGGGGTGGTGGAAGGACGCTTGGGTGCCATAATACAGTAAATGTGAAAATCCAGTTAATGCAGAAAGACGTTCCACTCACAGCGAGAGCTAGGTTGAGACTGGCTGGCTGGCAGGGTAGTGGCGGCGCGGCCAGAGGGTAACAGAGCGGGCCTGAGCAGCTCACCCTGCTTCCCGCCAAAAGTAGTGTGGGTAAGCGGGTGAGCGTGGCCGCGTTAAATCGAACAAATAATGTTATTTAATCATATCCCCCCTATATATTATACCGCGTTAAATCAAAAACGCGTTAATCAAAACCGCGTTATTGGAGAGTCCACTGTATGTATTCCTCCAAGCTGTGCCAGGAAATAGATCACCTACAAGCATAGTGGAAACATTGAGGAATCAATGACTGCCAAGGTGCTGAAAAAAATACTTATAACCTTTTTAATAGCTCTTTGAAAATGTCATATATATTTATAAGATGATATTGCTGTAAAGTGTTTTTTTCAATTATATGTACTGTACCAACAAACTTTTCGGCTAAAGATAAGGTCATCTACCTTGTCAGATTCCTTTTATTACAAATACAAATGGAGAAATTTGCACAAAAAGGGTGTAATACCAATATCAGGGTGAGCAGTACTGTACAAGATGTAAAAAGAATAGTCTGCTGTAAATAAAGAGTTGAATTCTTAATGTGATATGTTTTCATAACCTTCACTAACCTACTGGCATCTGTCTGTAATATTACATATGAGTAAACAAATGAGATACAATACTATCATCATATTGTAGGATGTCTGTAGTTGATATATCAATGAAGGAAGGTTGGAAGTTGTGTATTTACATCAGCATAACAATGAAGGAAGGTGCTGCATTTACATTAGCATATCAATACCATATACTGAAGAATGATTATGGTGTTAGCTCAGGTCAAATCAGGTAACTGAAGTGTTTGGTGTCCTAGGAAGTACAGTATGGGAGAAGAGAGCCGGAGGGAGGTGATCTGGTGCTCGTCAAGTTCCAGTTATCCTGTTGAGAAAATAAAACATTACACCTGATAGTTGATAGACTGGAAATGTTCTGAAAATTATAGTAATGTACTATAATTATAAAAAGATATACAGTACAGGTATTATGGTAACTCCATGTGGTACTAAAGAATGTGTTATAATTTATGCAACAGTTATCCAGAATAGAATACTGTATATCAAATCTACAAATCAGCATGAGCAGTTAGTGAATATTTTATGACATTAACTAAATCTAATAAACATGAGAGGCTACAAGAAGTGTGGAAAGCATACACATACATACTGTACTGGCAAACCCAGCAACACTTACGCTCAATCCTCTCAATAGTCACAAGGTTACAGCCCAGGAGGCCTCGTCCAGCCCACTGCCGGGGTGTTAGGGCCAGCATATGTGTGGCCAGGCCCCTTACCACACCCACCTGACCAAAACACATACAGTACACAGATGAACACAACAAGTATGAAAAGTATCATAGAAGTATAAATTTATTCTCTCCTACTTTTAGCCTGATATGTGGATCAATAAATAATAATAGTAATCTCAAATTTCTCTGGAGTGTTATTTTCTAATCTTGATATGAACAGGGTTCTGAATATACTCGTAGTGCAATTGTACATTGCCCTAGATTATTTTTCTCCTTTTAAAATCAGTACATTCTACTAGAGATTTATTCACTAAGGAGGTTACAGCCATATAACTTTGCTTCACACTCCATTTGGCCTACTTCGCGAGTCAAGAGTTTAAATTAATATAATATACAGTATCAAGACAATTTAATTAGCCTACTTCTAGGGTGTATTCAAATTGCAGTACTTTCAGTGGTATATGAGTACAGTATATTCTTTATGATAACTGGAGTAGGTAGAATTTATGCTTGCAAGTAGAGCATAACATACCTGAACCTGGGTGTTGCGGGAGTGTTGCACCACCTGGACAACATCACTTAAGCTCCTGAAGTTCTCACTAGTCACAGAGCCAAACTTGGTCACTTGGTCACCCTCTTTCAGGCCCTGTGGAACTGAAGACATGCTCAGAGAAGGAAAGTATGATCCTAAATGCCTTGTAAGAAATTTCCCTTTGTCTTCTTTAGATAAACTGAATGCAAACTTGTAGTTAAAAGTATTCTATCTTTTCATATGAAACCAAGAGCTGTATAAAAGAAAGTCATGGTCTATATGCAGTCATGGAAATAATCAGCAGTATTCCTCCAGATAGTGTCTATAGAGTCATCATGCCAGGTAGTATCAATGTCTAGCCAATAAATTTTCATGCAAGAAATCATATGCTGTTTACAATTATCTAAGAAACCTTATGTGTAGGCTATCCCAGGATGATTCAACTCACAGCTAGAAAAGCAGGTGAAACAGCTTCTACAGTGCCCACCCTGGCAAAGGGCTCCAGGGTAGTGGGTGGGGCTGGGATGTCAGTACCATTAGGGTCAGAATTTTCCTGGCCTGACGGACTCATCACCACTGAAAGACCTTCATCAATACGTCGTAAAAGTGATGTGTGGTCATTTTGAAGACCTAAGGGAGAAACAGAATCAATGAAGTTACTCACTGACTACTGAGAACAGTCCTAACAATATTCTTGCAAAAAAAATAGTAGTATTTTTGTTTTGTTTTTACTAACATTGCCTAACGTTACTATTTTGGACCATTCTAAGATGCTAATGAAGCTGATATATCAAAGCATCTGCATCATGAGCTACCAGACTAAAACAAATGTAAACAAATAGTTTAAATGATCCACCCGGGTTAGAATACTATACTTACATTTGATCTGGTGTCTGGCGTGACGCACCTGGTAGACGTCAATATCTGAGCGTGGGTATCCTTCCATATCCACTACGGCTTCTGTCATACCTACGTTGTTCTGGGGTTGGGGTAATACAGGTGAGTTTACACATAACTTTTATCATCATCTCTTTATGTTAGCAGTTAAGGAGAGACTACAGACTACTCTTTTTAGTAAATTGGAAGATTGCTGATTTCCCCAGAGAATGCCATGAAAGAGATTCTCTATTACTAACAGTGAGGATACATATGTTTTCTTGGCATAGATTTGAGGAATGGTAACTTAGACCTCCAAAGTACCAACAAAACAATGTATTTATGGTAACCGTATTTCAATCTCCTATTCAGAGTTTCCCCACAATCCCATCTTCCCTCTCTTATGCTCGTATGACTAAAAAAGAAATATATATATATATCCACGTAATACATATGGTACGAAAACACGGTGAAAACTATAACCACCAATACTATTAAGTTACTATACTAAATTAACTTACAGTCTTCAGGATTTCCCACAACTCCTTCAATGTCTGTTCCAGCTTCTCTTTCTCCTCCATCATCGCCAATACCAACTCTCTCGTATATATCATGATGGTGTCAGAAGAGATATTTATTATACACTACACTACAATATTTCTGCTGTGTCGTCAACAAGTTAATAGACAACATTAACTGGTGACTGTCTGTATCAAAGACTCAAGACAGAATGATGATTGACAAAAGTTTGGCGATGATGTTGTTGTTGTTGCTTTAATTAAATACGGGTTACAGAGTTACTATTATTATTTCATGAATTCACTATTTATATCACTATACCTTTATTTTAGCTTATGGATAATTATTTTCAACGTATATAGTTAGGGTAATAAAAATTGCTCATGATCTATTATCCGTTCATATTTATTGGAATATTATTATTCTGAATTAACTTTTTCGTAACTCAAGTTTATGAAATGGTTGATAATGGTTAATCCTAGTTTAGAATATGTAATCTTTGTCTAAAATTTTATATTCTGAAATCATAACTATGAATAGTTGATAACCATGTCTTTAACTAATTTGTTGTTGTTGTAACTATATGACACAATAAGGAAAATATTCAAAATAAGGAATCCAACAGGTTGTAAACAAAATATGTCTTATCTTCCTCCTGGGACTGTTTAATGTTTGTAAATTTTGTAATGTCATAAGGTGACGCGTAGATAACTGCAGGAGAATGTTACTGTATATTACACAAATGTTCTGTTTATAATTCGAAGACTGCAATAAATTGGTGGATATTTGGGTAAGAGAGGGTGAATCTGTAGTTACAGTATTCTTCCTTTATTATTTTATTGTCTATTAATAATAATATGATGTGTAGACAGTGAAGTGTCAAAACTTCATCAAGGAAGAGTACCTAACGTTAGACGTTCTATAGGCTTATGGTAACCTAGGCAGGATGTTATTTGCATATAAGAACTGATCTAACCTAACCTAATCGGGACCGTGGTAGACTACCGGGACTGTCAAGGAATTAACCTTAGCAGACTACCGGGAGTTGCTCAAGATAAGACTTGGTAAATTTACAGAAAACCTGGGTTCACTATTTTGTATATATTAGTATCATTATCCACTATTTTGGACCATTCTAAGACACTTTTCATCTATGGTGTTTCTCTCGGGAATGCCCCTTTTTCGAGATATGCCCCGTTTACAAACATAATTTGGAAACTAAGTCTTACCTGACCTGACCTAACCTAACCTAGACCACAGCAGACTACTGGGACCTAACCTGGGCAAACTACCGGGTATAACCAGTGTAAACTATCATAAAGTGACTGGGGCAAATTTCCAGGACCTAGCCTAATGTGGTAATACTGCTCAAGCCTAGCCGAAAACCCAGTTATTCTGTAATAATATTTAAGACTTATATCACAACTACCGGGAGTTGCTCAAGATAAGATCTATATCAAACTTACAAAAATTTGACCATAAGAATGTATATCACAGTGAAAATTCGATATCTCGCACATGTGTAATTCGGAAATAGTTCCCAATACTGTATATATATTATCACATGTTCTATACTTGTGGCTGTTCTGTTGATTTTTGACAAAATTATTGTGAGGAGAGAATTTTTAACTTAACCTTACCTAACCTGACCTAACCTAACCTAACCAGCCCAGTTGGCCAGGTTAGGCTAGGTTGGGTCAGGTCAGGCCAGGTTAAAGATTTTTTCCTTGGTAATATTGTCAATTATGAATAGTACCGTACACCCAAAACTATGCTTACAAAACTATAGCAAGTTGGAAAAGTCCAGGTGGAACTTTTTCAGAAATATCAAAAATTATCCTTTAGCCTCCTTTAAAGGTCACAATGCCTTCAATTCTTTTTATTTGTTATTATTATCATCATCTTTTTTTTAAGAAAACACCTTCCAATATAAAGTCGTCTGTAAAAGTAAAATTGAGTCAGGTTCAAATTCTGCAAATCAGTTGCCGTCCAATCTGAAATTGAACTTTATAATTTAATGAAATATAAATTTTTCACTGCATCACAGGATAATTTAGAAACACACCTTACTCGTTGAAGAATGAGGTGAGAGAGATGTTGGGGCCTTTGTTGCTGGCAACGGCAGTGTACTGCCTGGTGGTGCTGGCAATAGTCTTCCCACCCACTGAGATGGTGTCGGCTGGGTTGACAGTGGAGGGAGTGCTGGACTCTTGGCTAGGCAGTGAGAACATCAACTTCATCCAATATCACATTCACCGCACCACTGCCAGGATCTTCATCCATTCACTCCTCTTACCAGGTGGGTACTATCAAACTGCTGTCTAATTTGATTGAGAGTGAATGTAGTTTCATTTTTACTGGATGACAGTTAACATTTGCAACTGATATTTTAAAGACTAAAGGCTTACCAGGAATGCTTGAAGCTTCTCTTCCTCAAGGTTAGAGTTGGGTACACTTTTTTTATTCAGATAGGAGGCAGGATCTTTTATAATGTATTATTATCTGTGAAAATTTGCAGGCACAGTTTCTCTGCCAATCAGGTTTAACAAACCCAGTCAGTCAAGTGGAAAGGACAAACCAACATGATCACTTTTTTTCTCTGCCAATACCTGTACTATAAATGGTACGGTATAGACGATACAGCATTTCTCATCAGAATCATATCAAGAGTAGAGTGATTCATTGCATTCCTAGACATATGATATTCTATGAAGTAAATGAGGAAGAGCATTAGTAGCAAATGCCTGTTTATACAGCGCTATGCAGGAGAGTGGAATTTGGAGAATAATGATATGATGGTAGGTATAGTATCTGTAGGTATAGTGTATTGTGCTGGAAAGTGGCATGAATAGAAATAAAATGACAGAATTGGTCTATGCAGATACTATATATAATGATATATGGTTTGTTGTGAATTGGCAGGATATGGGGGGATCCTGGTTAAGTATCATCCTGAGGTGGTAGTGTGGATCACCCAGTTACACCCAACACTGCCATTGTTACTGCTGCTGCTGGTGTGTGTGATGCCCCCATTGGCTGCAGGTGTTACTGTAGCAATTTGGCGACAAAATCACTGGCGGCTCCACCCCCTCACACGTACCCTGGCCGCCCTTGCTCGCCCTGGCCAGACCTGGAGGGCAGTGGCAGCAGAAATTAATTCCGAGTTCCGGGGGTGAGATCACCAAGATTGACTTCCAACTACATACTAGAGAGTATAATAAACTTGTAATGAAGTCTTTTGTATGTTAAAAGAATCTTACAATGTCTCCTGGAGTGTAATGGGATTTTATTATGGAATTCTTTTTTATCGTGTGTGTGGCAGGATTGACAAGTTCACATATGGGTCATCAAGTTCATACCGGCTGGTTGCCACTGACTCTTGGCTCATCCTGGTGGGTTGTCTCCGTCTACGATTGATCCGGCACCGTGATGCTGTGCTGGCTCTCACTGGGGCCACTGACACCTTGGGTATCACCTCTCCAGCTGGCACCACTATAGTCAGGCTTCGTGTCACCCCAGTAAGGGAAGGCACCAAACCATTCTATATTAGGTTGGTGGAAAATCTGCTTTTGAAGTTTACTCACTTGTAGTTGTAAGGTGCTTGTCCTATTGTCATGTAGTGTTCATACTTCTTGCAACTGTATTTTGATATTTTTCTTCTCACAAAATAAAGTTAACTGTCAAGCTAATGTCTGTACTATAATATGGTACAGGTATATGAATATTATGTAGTATACTGTCTACTGTACAGTACCATATGCTTTTATCAAGAAATTTTCTACATCTAAATGCCCGATACGTATGCACTGATATTTTTGCTTTGCTTTGGTTTACTGTATTGACAGTGTTTGCATATTAGGATGTATAATTTAATGTAGTTTGTTTCCTGCTGTAGAGTGAATTCCATGAGTTATAGTGAGTTAGAGCGCAAGTTGGCATACCCGGTGGTCAATCCTCAAGGTTTGGTGGTGAAGTCCAGTCTGGTTGATCGTTTCCTTCCTGTGTTCATGGAAACGGTCAATAATAACCCCATTCATCCAGCCGATCAGGTATAGTAAACCTTCATTGTGCTAATTTTTTTATGCTCAGTTACAGTTATATACACAAGTTACATGCCTTCCTCGGTTACACAAGCAGCTAAATGTTGTGGTCTGGTCTGTGGCATACTTTATGGGAATACAGTAAGTATGCATCCAATGATAAAAAATATTGTATTGTACCTCCTTTAAGAAACATAACTGGTAGGCCATTGATTAAAAAAATGGGTTACAGTATAACATTCCTTGTGTAGGAAATATTGTCTGTGAATGTAACTGATTCCCCCTCTCCAAACAGGAGGAGAACAGCATGTGTATCGGGTGTATGGCAACAGAGGCCAATGTGAAGCTGCAACGACGGTGTGGTAGAGTAGAAGATGGTGGAGGTGGTGGTGGTGGTAATGGGCTGTGTGCTCATTGTGATTGTCGACCACTCTGGTGCATCACCTGCCTCAGTAAATGGTCAGCTTATTTAAAGATAATTGTGTTGATACATGTGTCATCATCATTATGATTATTATTACAGTTTTATTATTATTATTGTTGTTGTTGTGCTGGTTATTAATGTTAGTTGTATAAGTTTCAGCAACTTGGCATCACTACTTACTGCATCTGGTATTTAAGATTTTTTATAACTATATAATGATTTTCAAATGTGCTCATTAAGCATCAATTTTCAAAGTTAAATCATATCAGTATTGCAAATATGTTTTTTTAATTTTAATACCAAGTAATCTCTGTAAATGTATCTACTTTATGTTTGTGGTACAAATTTCATACTTGCACTGTACCAGGTTTGCTGCACGTCAAGACCAGAACTCCCCTGAAACCTGGTTGGGGTCCCGTGCTCCCTGTCCCACCTGCCGTGCAACCTTCTGTATGTTAGATGTCTCCCTCATCACCCCACCTCAAGTTTGATGTCACACTGCAGGAAAATGTACATACTGTACAGTATACTGGAAGTGGCTGTACAGTACATTTTGTAGGAACCATTAACTTACTTCTAGATTCTCTATGTCCAGACACCAACAGTTTCAGAGAACAAAGTACATGTACATGTACTACCGTTTATTGCATGCTGATGTATGCATCGTAAAGACCAAAATAATAGCCCAGAATATTGTGTGGATGAATGTTTAACTCCTCAAAGTAAACTGTTATAATAAAATTGTATAGGTCAAGTTGTATAGTATAGTGAGTTGTAAGAAACTAAATTCACCTGTTTCTCTGCATATCTCATGTGCTACCTTACATGTTTTTTTTTCCATTGAATTTGTTCTTCAATGAGGAGTTGGGGAATGATGTGTGTAGTATTGTGGAGCCATCCCTCACTGAGGTAGTACGGTATGCCAGAATAATAGATTCAGAACTGGTCTTTTTGTTTAAGGATTAGTGTTACTGTATTAAGACTCTTACTAATGGAAGGGAAAAAATGGTATTGGAACTGACACTGAATGTTGGAGGTAAATGCAGGACTTTGATTTTTCCTGTGACATATTGGGGCGCACATATTGTTAACCTGATACAAAACTTAAATGTGTAGGACCATAGCTTATTAATGTATGTTGATTTGGTGCTTTTTTGGTTGTGTTGTTTAACTGGAAGACGGTAGTCACATTTAATTGTAGATAAAATATATACAGTACAAACTAGTAAACATTATCTGGATGGTACCAATGAAAGACGTACAGTACTGCTCTCTACTCAAAGTTGGTATCAGAATATCATTACTCTTTCTAGGTTAAAGATTTATTAATGGTGAGTGGAATTCATTGGAGTTTAACAGTGGCAGTTATTTCTCCATTAACATTGTAATTTCAGTCCAAGGGTCACCACATAGTAGAAAAATTAAGGCCCCTGTGTATTGTGTATGAAAATTGAAGGCTCCTGATTCCTTCTAACTGCCACGAAACAAACTCCTTCTATATACATTACATTAGGTGGTGTTTCGTGGCAGTATTTGAAGGACTCGTTTACCTCCAATATTCTGACTACAACTCAGGGTCTCTTAATCCAACAGAGACAAATATGGATGATGTGGATACAGTTTTTATCCTGAGTTATCATCATGCATCTCTCTCTTCCTCTGTCAGTAGATCATTGGGCAAGACATCATAGTAAGTTCTCTCTCTCATTACTTTTTCTGTATGAAGTTGCACTGTCATAACTCGTTTCCATGTCATAAGATTCAGGGCATGATTTCCTAATTCATACTTGAGAATTTATATTGTAAAATAGAAAATATTGTTGAATTTACAGTACTGTATAAGAAATACACCAAGTGCCTTCAATTGTACAGTACTTTTATTTTTTAGCCCATTGATGAAACGCAGCTTAATTTTGAATTGTATAGAGGCTGTGGCATCAATGACATTATGTAAACCTCATTTCAGAAGGTTTGTAATAAATATACTTGACTAACATGCAGAGTATTATTACATTATCATTGCCTATACTGTATCAAAATGACAAATTAGTAAACTTTGCAATAAGTCCTGCATGTGTAATGTGTGTTCTCATATCCATTTAAATTTTATCTGAGTTTGTTTCCATTTAAAACTTAAAGTACTGTAATTCGTTTCTGTTTATAGAAAGTGTTTTGTCATCATACATTTTTTTTATAGAACAGTATATTAAAAACTTAACACCCAGTCATGCAGGATTGAGATGAATTTATGCTGCCAACTGTACTATGATCGTCATGGCATTGTCAGAATATATGATGAATATCACATAAATAAATATTGGTTATTGATACACTACTTTTGAGTACAGTATTTCAATAATCATTATTTTCTCTGCTGTCTATTATGTAACAAGTGGGGATCGAGTTGGGATGATAAGAGCATTTCATAATCTACTTTATTGCACTGAAAATCGAATATTTAGTTGTATGCACCTTTTATACCGAGTTTGGGCTCCTAGCACAAATAAAAGCAGTTTGCTAATCTACCGAGTGCTAAAATTATAAATAAATGGGAAGTTGGAATTTCAAGAATAATGATTAAATTTATGTTAGTTATCGCATGATGAAAATAAATTCTTGTAATAGGAATATGAAATAGTAAATATAAATAAAATGTACTGTAATCATACAATATCAAAGTAATTACGAAAAGATAATATTTAGGCTCGTATCCTCAATTCCTCATCAGGGAAATGTTTACAAATTTCACGGACACGGTCAATCAGCCAGGCACTGCCTCTGCTGCTGCTGCTGCTGCTGCACTTTGTTGCAGACTTGCAGTAGGTGTCTAGCAGCCTGTGAGAGTGGTCGTAGTGCTTGGTTGTTCTCTTAAGTCTTTCTATTCCTTGTGAGTAAGTAACTGTAATATGTTTATTACGTATATATATGTTTAGCTTCTACAATAGTCTGTTTTTAATTCGAGGGATTTCAGTATTAAAAGCATTGTAAAATTTAGGTCGTATGGAGGTAATGTGTGAGTGAGGAAAGTGTTATTATGTATGTACTGTATTATAATAGTGTATCGCACCATACAATATCCAACATGGGCAGGTGTTTAAATTATTGATAAGTAAATATTCAACCCACTTCGTCAGTGATAGTTAGAAATATTTAGAACAGACCCATGATGTTAAAGCAAATATGGTATTACTGAATAACAGTAATTATCTATTGTATTGCCGATTTTTATTACAACGTGTTTACCTTTTTTACCCACCAAAGTTAATTCTCATCATTCTAAGACACTTTTCTTATATGGCATTTTAAGATATTCAAATTGGGCATTTTGAAATTAGCCTGACCTTACCTAACTTTACTTAGACCGCAGCAGACTACCGGGACTGGTATTTATTGAAAGAATTACCGTTTTGCAGCGGTGTTGCCAGATCTGGCTGGGTCCCAGTATTTTGCCTCAGTCATTTATTGTACTTTATCACTATTATTTCCCGGTAGTCTTATGTGGTCTAGGTTAGGTCAGGTAAGGTCAGGCTAATTTCAAAATGCCCCATTTTGGAAATGGGGCATTTGCGGAGGAAATACCATAGAAGAAAATAGTCTTAGAATGGTCTAAATTAGTGAGTAATGAAGGTAGAAAAACCATACGCAATAACGGTAATTCATTCAATATTTACCCCGGGACCTAATCTGGACAAAATACCGGGACCTAACCATGGTAAAGTACCAGGACCAGACTGGGGCAAAATAACTGGGACCTAGCCAGATCCGGCAACACTGCTACAAAATGGCAATATACTAGAGAAATACCTACCAGTTCCACCAGGAATTTTTTGAATTATTACCAACTTACACATGTGTGAGATATCTAATTTTCACTGTGATATACTGTATGTTCTTATGGTCAAATTGCGCAACTCCCGGTAGTCTGCTATGGTTAGGTACCGGTAGTCTATGGCCCCTGGTATGGGGTGATTGTGAGAGCGTAAATATAAACCTAAATGTAATTGTAGACTGGTTGTGGAAGATCTTCCTGCATCTAATCTGCTCAGCTCTGAGTAATCTACCTTTGACAGAGTATACCATAGGTCTTTTCAGGTGATCTGCATAAGTAAGTTCACAGAAGCCATTGGTCTTTTTGGTCAATCTATGCGCTGCTGATTTTAATGGTCTCAGGTCACCTTGATAACCTGTGTTTAATCCTGTGAAACCAAACTCCAAAAGTTGTCTAATGTGAACATTGAGTAGGGTCATTATGTCGTCTTTGTCACGACATAGGGTTGACCTCAATAAGTTATTTGCTTGGCATGCAACTTTTCTTTCTTTTTCTTTTACAATGTTTGAGATGTGCATGTAAGAAAAAACAAGGTGTCACTGTTACTTGGCCAGAACAAGCTGTCGACTATTTACATTTTACAACAACATGGCATGCTTTCCAGCTTGGTTAATGGACCCAGATATACAGTATTTCTCTATTCCTTTATAAAGTAGGGATCAGTGGAATTGTATCCAATCTCATGCCTGTGTTAGGTCTACAACAACATAAATTTCACAAGTAGCTGAACATTTAATTTCATAGGCTTCCAATTAAAGTAAACCGAATTAACTATATCACAATAATATTATATCATTGTGGCTCAGGTTTTCCATTTTTCAGTAATTATGCTCCCGAATGCTGAAAGAAAAATCGGAAGTATTACCAAATCCAACAATCTAGTATAGACTGCTCCTTATCATCCCTTTTGATTGATATCATTCAGTGTTATTGACAAAGCAAATGCTATTTACAGTAGTACCATACTGTATTTAAATTTGTGGGTCTGTTGGAACATAAGCTTCCAGTATTTGTATGTTGAAGGAAGTTATCTTCTTTGATATGGAAAACAAGAACATGAAGGAAAACCCTTCAAAAGCTCTGGCTTTTAATGATTCAAGTGAAATGAGTGAGTGAGTGAGTGAGTGAGTGAGTTGAACCCCTTGTGGTCGCTACAAGAATGAGTGAGTGAGTGAGTCAGTTGAACCCCTTTTAAGAAGTGGTCGCCCCAAGAAGAAGAAGAACAAGAACAATAATTATGATAAAACCTAGAGCTCTTGGCTTAGGCCGGAGCTAAAAAATGGTAAGAATGGTGTTGATGTAGTTTTCATGGGTTTATCAATCAGCTGATCAATAAATAATGTTTCTGGTGATTTGTAAGACATCATAATTTATACAAATTTGTAGCACACGAATAGACATTCCTGCCAATTGCAACAATCACCTGCCACTCACACTTTTCAACCTTGCATGGTCTCGATTGCATAACCAGTAAAAATATGCTGGGAGACGACTGAGAAGAACCATAAAGGATAATCTGTCATGGATTTCAATTAACCTTATGTAGCCTAATGTTGCTGTTACAGTTTCCAATTTTATTCTGTCAGAACGAGATAAATAATTTACATCATTCTTGACTGATGGCTTTATTTGTATGGATTGAGTTCGATAGACCATTTATGGACTATACACTTGTGCCAGTTTTATTGGAGCATTGGTTGATAACTTGTAGAAGAGAGAGTGTGTGTGTTACTGTTAGTCATATTGAAATTTAAAAATGTACATGCACACAACACAGGTGTTCAGCCGGATGACTAAACCCCAAACAGCTGCATGACTCAATTTTCTCCTTATATACACGTCTTTCTCTGGCCTACATTTCCTGTAACTTGGTAAATTTTCATAGCATTCTATCAAAGGCTCCGACGTAACATCTATAACACACAAGAACATGAAGGAAAACCCTTCAAAAGCTCCGGCTCTTAATGATTCAATTGAAATGAGTGAGTTGAACCCCTTTTAAGAAATGGTCGACCCAAGAAGAATGAGTGAGTCAGTTGAAGCTCTTGTAAGAAGTTGTCGCCCCAAGAAGAAGAACAAGAACAAGAACAATAATTACGATAAGACCTTGAGCTCTCGGCTGAGGCCGGAGCTAAAAATTGTTAGCAGTAATGTTTTAAATTTCAGTGTTGAGCCAAGTCAGGACTGCGGTATACCACTGAGTGTATGATATAATAGTCCACCTACTCTTTACCATTATTATCAGAGAAAAAGTTCAGGTATGAGTTTTGTGTTGGTGGAATACACTTAATGTACTCTCATTCTCGCGCCAAGTTACTCATATGGACCAATTTTAAGCCCCCCGGGTTCAACAGTGTTGCCACGGTATAATGAGTCATTATAGGGTGAGTGTTGCTGTGCACAACCAATGCCATCTTGATCTTTAGAGATGGCCATTGGCACAACCGGGCAGACGGACAGACCCTAGCGCCTCTTACTACACTGAGAGACAACTCAGACAAAATGAATCACGGTCACATCACTCACATGACTGCTCGAGTGAGGATGTTGGTATGTGGTAATTATTACTTACCCTCTATCTTACGTCATCCATTCCGTTTATATTAATTTTACCACGCGAAGTTTATACTCTTATACAGTAGATTGAGCGTGAGAGACTGAGAGAAGAGTACTCGAATTTTCATAATAAATTTAGTTTGAGTGAATATGTTTCACACGTTCCACACATTATACTTTTGAAAATAGCCACAGGAAACAGCGGAAAATTTGGGTTAGCAACTTAACAGATGTACAAAATGTCCTGACATATTGTAGGCTAATCCAATGTAAGCAGCAGACTGGCAGGTTGTTGGGAATTTCCTCTCATGGGTGCCTAAGCAACTTAAGTTAAGCGTGTAGTTGGTGATTATAATTTTCCATAGCGTTGATGACAGTAAGTTTATATTGGTATAAAATAACTTTAAGATTGGTGTTGGGTGTTGTGTTCGTCAAAATGATTAACACATCCATGTAATAAGATGGTTGCTGTGAGCCTTTACATTAGTAGTATAAATAAAGATAGTTGTAGTATTTTAAACGGCCTTAGTATTATAGATTTGTGATTATGACCTTGCGTGGCACTTCAAGACTTTTTAAAGATAAGCAAGGTTACGGATGCTGGTACTATAAGATAATATTGCATAATGGTGGTTTAATACAAGATATAGGCTTGACTAAGTGTTTCATCTTCAAATATACTAAATGCTAACAATTATATTAAACGAAAGAGACGTTAACTAAACTAGTGGTTGTCGGTGTGATATCCATGTAATTTTTAATATATTTTTTTTTTGTGGTACGGTTTGGAATAATCAGCTGATATCTCATGCCAAAATTGTTTTTAATATTTTTTTATACAACCAGATTACACTATCTTGTTCCTGTATGCTGTGGGTGATGTGATAACGATGCGATATCTTACACCTAAAATAAGGGTCAGCCACACGATCAGTAATTTCCTTCTTTATTTGTCCGCCATTCTTGAGTAGGATATGCTCTATGTACAGATTACACACATTTCACGGGTCTTTAAAGTCCCCAATCCCAATAGAACATGTTGTAGGTCGGAAGATTCCTTTGTTTGACCAGAGGACGGAGGAAATATAATTATTTCTGTCAGGAAGTTATTTTTTACTTCTGTGTTTCCGTAGTGCGTCATATCGGCCTAATTAGGACAAGTAGCCTAACTGATCCTCAGTTTATTCGCTTTCAGCAGTTCCGGACAAGATAAGTATAGGGAGAGTTGTTCTAACTCGTTTAGAGCGTCGGAAAGTACGAGAGTTTGTCTCTGCGAAGTGGCTTGTTCGACTAATCGATTAGCCCTGTTCGAAACTGACATCAACAGGAGACGGACCCTAATAGGTAAAGAACTCACTTCGCAAATGGTTTTTCCCTGGGAAGGCAATAAAGAGTTGCTACTTTAGCTATTACTAGTTATTAGCTTTTGTAGCTTACTCGCTGAGTAGCTGAACTCCCCGAGTAGCTGGGTTCGTGGTTAAACACCTACAACAGCTTTAGCTACGTGAGTGAGTACGGTAGCTAAAATGCATAATCCTAGTGCTTCTGACGACGGTCAGAAATACATTTTTACAGTTTGCTAAATAGCCAAGCTCGCTAAATAACCGAACTATACTGATTAGCTGAATAGCCAAGCTCGCTACGCTCGCTATTCAAATACCTTTATACTGTTCACTAAGTAAACCAAGCTCGTTAAGTAGCCAAGCTCCCTACGCTCGCTATTCAACACCGCAGACCAGCTGTCAACCAGTTCTTTTTTCGCAAATGATACAGCAAACCTTTCAAGCTACGTTACCCAGCTACTCCCCCTGCTCCTAGGGAACGTCATGAAAATGTTAGTTTAGGCCACGTGTTGATAATGGTGATAAAGCACGTGGTGATTGTGGCATCCCGATATGTTATCATATTGTATGAATGTTGTGATAGTACTGTATTGTATCTTTTCATAACGTAAATAACCCTTTGGTTCAGAATCAACCAATATCTGATGTACTCTATCTTTGAGGGAACACCAGATAATCCCTTTAATACTTTACAGCTTCCAACTACATCTGAAATCAAAGTCTGACGTAAATTAATCTCCTAACTTAGGAGTCTCTGAGTGGATAAGAGAATAAACATAATGTAATAACAATTAGATAATAATAATAATCCTGTCATTTGTTTTCCCAGGTGTAGGTATTAGCCTACCTTTTATCTCTATGATGGGCACTTATCAATGTTTAGGAGCATCGGGTGTCGACATCTGTATTAGAGGCCCTGTAGGGTTCTCGCGACAACTGGGTAACCTACTTATTTCACCTGTCACCAGTGCACATGTCTAATATACTGTACTCGTAACATTTCAACCTGGGAAGCATGGTGCATTATGTCAGGTAACATTGGGTTATAACACAATTTTGTACCCTAAAGTGGGCGCGAGCTCGAAAATGTAAACAAATTACATTTACCTCATGTGAAGGCAATTGTTTTACAGTTATTAAAGTAATTTACTTAATAGTGTATGAAAGGAATGTAGAAAATTATGAATGATATTTCATCTCAGAATTTGTTGACACAACTTAATATATAATTTGAAGAACGTCACTACCGGTACTAGGTTAATGTTAGGATAACCTGTAGCGACGAGGCCTTACCGGAAACGGGATGATCCTGTTGATAATATATTATTCCCAGGTAACAAACTATATGTGTGGGTGTGGTCCACTGAGCTGTATGGTGTGGTACCCTGAGCAAGGTCAGGATGGACGCTCTGAGCCTGTAGGATGGGATGGGATGGGTTGTGTGCCCTTGAAGTAGGCAATAGTATGTGTAGGGAAGTCTCCTATTGAGCACCTCATATTGTAGTTTCAAGTACAGAAATACAGTCGCGGCACATACTTCTTGACCAGGGTATAAGGGGAAATTAGGTCAAGGCCTACATATGTGCCTCTACTGTACCGAGGAGGTCTGAAGTTTTAATAAATTAAAAGAAACAACATTACGGAGGAGATATAGAGGATATACAGCAAGTATTTATCGAAGAACGAAATACTGATACGAATACCAAAAAGGTTAGTTGGATATATATATAACTACAGGCTGTGCAACAAAGGGACTGAAACATAAACACCCAGAGTTACTATGACGGACGTGTGATGTCTGTACGCTGACCTTGGACTGTTGGTTATATCAGTAAGGCTGTGTTCCTTCTTATATCTCCTATATTTTTCTCTGTGCCCTATATATACGTTTTTATACTTATATTTTCACCATCTATTCGTCTCGTTAAATTGTACTAAAACATTCAACCCTTCTATGCTACAGACAGCCATCCTTTACCATCCCATTGTCTTCATCCATTTAGTGTCCTTGAGAACTTCCCGTCATAATTTCTACCTTCCTTTGTATGGGATATTTTTATCTGTTTCAAGAGAACTTGCTTCGTTTTGTTTAGGTCTATATATGCCAGGATGGGTTAGTCAGTGGTTCCCAAAGTTTTTGTTGTGAGTTACCCACATTTTCATGTATAATCCATATTTATGACCCCATCCATAACCAGTGACTACAGTCACCGTCTTCAGTCCACTGCCCTAATACATCTCCATATCTTATTTTATATCAAGAATTCAGATTCATATATAATAAGATATGTACACTGAAAACACTTGGGACATAACTTATTACTCATGTGCCTGACATCAACCGGACGCAGACCTGTGAGTGTGAGGTCACTCATTGCATGGCTACACGCTCTAACCCTTTGGTTTCATCTATACATTGTCTCAACCTAAAACCCCTACAGCTTGCTGTATGGCTCTTACAAGGGGCCATGATCCTCAGTTTGGGAACCATTGGGTTAGATTGTGGGGTTTGGTCTGATAATGTTAAGTTTATCGTTGACCTGGTTTTGTTAGGAGGTTCGTTCTGGTTGTAAGGTCAGGTCTGGTTATGTCAGGATACTTTACTGTAGTGAGCGTTACAAAAGAAACAAGTGGTTAAAATAATTATTATTATTTTATTTTTTTCAAGTAGTGAGACACCGTTCGAACTTTTAATGTTAAGAAAACTGAGGATGATTATCTGTACTGTCGGAGACCAGTTTTTTGTTTTGTTTTTCAAATCAAAGTTTCGGATGCATGCAAGTAAAGGAGCTAGGCTACTTTGCAATATAGTATGTAACATGTATTTTAAACACTCTAGTAAAGTAGTGATAATGGTTTGTGTCTGTTATACCTATCTGTTACCTACATCTCTGTTCTTCCCACATACCGGTATTACTTCCAGCCACACCCATCCTTGTTAAGGACGTGGGTATGGTCTAAATAGAGCTACCAAATTGTTAACCGTTGTTTGTTGTTTGATAAGAATAAATGCTTCTTTGAGGGGATAGTTTTGATGTTAGTGCAAATTAACGTCATTCTTGAGTAACCCCCTCACCCCCATTCCTTTTGCACTATTTGATGTGATTATCATATAGGCTACTCAGGTTTTAATTTTCGACGCCTGAACCGTTGTTGACGGCTGTACAGGGAGGCCTATGTTTTACAATATTTCTCTTATATTCATGTGCGTGTTCCTCTCAGTATCTCAATCAGACGGCCATACCGTTTCCTCGTTTCCTCTATATAATACTGTAAACTCAAGGATAACTAGACAGAGGTGTGGTTTGACCACTTTCTTTCTCCCCCGCCCTTAGCCTGCAGTCTGCGAACTTTTTTGTTGTGCTCGTGTTTCGCCTGAGATAGGGAGAAAAAAAAAAGAAATGTGACAATGCGTTATTGTAAAACTAACTACCGGTTGGAGAATATTTCCAGGGAAGTACATATGGCAGTCAGAATCAAATTTAGTCAATATTTGTTGAGACATGGCGAAGTTGATTCAAGTTAAGCAGACAAACAACTTTCGCTCTTATGAATAAGATAATGTTATAATAAACCTTACCATATTTGTCCAAAAGAGGTGCAGATGAATAGGTTTGCGTTTAATGATCTTGTTTCTGATATTTTCTAAGAAATCAGTGGAATATTTAAAGAGATCACCCAGCTTTGTTTCAAAAATTGTTTGAGCTTTATTTTTTAGATGACAGAAACATTGACTGCATAATTATTAACAAATACGGTAACAATAGATCTAAAGAGGATTTTTTTAATTCTTGGTCGACGGTGGGTTACGATGACAGTATTAATAAAGTCGTGTCGCCTCAGTATCCTACTTTTTAAAATGGTTATAATGGTTAATTATCGAATAAATACATTCATCTTATAGAAATGCGATATCCAGTGGATAAATTAATATACTTCTTTGTTTTGTCAGTTTACGAGCCCTTAAAGCTTATATTTCCATTAGTACATGAGTTGGGGATGTGGCGACAGGACATTTGCTGCCAACTGTTCAATAGTAATTAGGATACTGCTGTACTAATAATGTCCAAATCATAAATATGTAGGCTACTTATCGCTAGTTATTTGTATCAACATTGTCAATAGAATTTCTCCCTAAGCCATATTGAAAATATATAACTAAATGACGCTTATATAGGCTAAAGTAGGTGGACTGGTGAGATACCCGTAATAAACCCGTACTCGTCTAGTCAGCAACACTCCACTCCTCCCTGATCCCTCCTACCAGCCGACCACACTGACACACACGTCACTCATACCCTATTACCCAGTTGTAGTCTGTTTGCGGTCTCGTGATTAGTGTTCCTCGATATAGTAGACAGTTAGTAAACTCGCCGCATGTCAGTGTTTGTGTGAATGGGTTATTTTATTCGAAGTGATTTATGTAAGTAAAAGCATAGAATTTATTTTAACGAAGATAAAAAAAATTGGGTTTTCCGAGTGCCACGATAATCGTTTGGAGTTTGCCAGAGTACGTAATACATAACCTCATCTAAAAGTCAACTTTTTCAGTTACTGTTAGTGTGTTATTATTTTTCACTGATTAGAATAGTTGGCGACAGTTTTTATGGATTATTACTTGTTTTTCAGAAGTCGGAAAGAATTTTATTTTTATTTACTGACCGTATAACGTGTTTGTTTCATCATCTTAAGAATTACAGAGTGTTTTTTTTCTTTCAGATGAACAGTTCCAAGGAAGGAGGACAATTACGCTTTGATACAGCACATGTCAGTCCTCCCTAGTACTGTAGCCGACAGTCACACCAGCAGTATCCGCCCCTTCCCTGACTAACACAATCCTCTCCCATCAGCCTATTCTTTTCTCGCCATTTATTATCAGTTTTTCCTCTCCCAAACCTCTATTTACCTCATATTTCTATCATTCTAATATCTGTTGTTATTATCATTCTTAATTTAATGCATGTTTATAAATGAGTACTCACTACAACACTAAAGTATCAAAACTGTTTAGAATGATCGAGTTGGTGGTATTCACTTACTTGTGTGAGTATTACTTATAACAATTAGTATTCCTATACAAGAGTATCTACCACAGTTCACAATTATTCCTTCCTTAGCAAAAGTATCGTGTCTATAAACTTTCTAAACGGCACCTCCCCCTCTCATCACCACCAGCAGCAGAACACTATACTTGCGTGTCTCTGCGTCGGCACTTTTAACGCTTTCACACCTGCATGCCACCTCTCCTCTCCCTCCCTTCATCTTCCATTCCCATGTTACATCTAGCTAGGATACCATCACTCCCTTCACACCTTACCCCTACATTACATTATTCCCTCATTAACCATCTCTCTACCCATTTGTTCCCTCAGATTCCTTTCAGTCCACACCACCAAACTTTCCTCTGTGACCATTCCCAAGTTTCCCTTCCTTGACTATACCTCCAATTTCTCTTTAACTAGGCCCCTGATTTCTCATTTACTTCACCCCTGTACATACCTTTACTAACCTCTTATCACACCATCAGTTTCTTTTTTATCTCACCCCTGATTTTACCTTGAATACCCCCCCCAAAAAAAAAAAAAAAAAAAAAAAAATCCCTGCACATTATCAGTGGGGCCAGGATGCTGACTAGGAGGGTTAAGTATGGGTATGGAGTGGGTCACGTGTTGAATGATCTGTGTTCAGCCATTTGGTTCACCTACCTCCTCATCTACTTCCACCATGTCCTCCTCTTTGACAACTCCCTCTCCGGTGTCGTCCTACTCATCGGACAAGTGAGTAATTGTGTATATGTCTTTATCAGTGTTGGGGATTCATTGGTTAGGTTGGGTTTGTTTAGGCAAGGATAGATTTAGAATACCTGCAGGCTGTGCATCAATATTTTGTCTTTGTATGTAGTGGGACTAAAACCACTACCATAGAACAACTTTGCTGTGTGTGCCACTTCCTGTGGATGCATACCTAAACAGTCTGTTTTTTTACTATTAGAAAGTCAACTGTAGACAACATCCTAGTGCTTCAGTCCTTAGGAAACTACATGAGAGAATCTGTGGAACCTCCTGGGTCTCAGTCTGGGGTATTCTTCCTGGGAATTATTGGTTTGATATCTGATCAGTATTCAGACACTCTTGAGTGCTGTCAAGTGTGGTGTAGTTTGGTGATGGAATCGCTGATTCATTTAATTCCTAAAATGATGTAACCCATGATTCTAAGCAGACACCACTACTCTAGACTACCTATAAAGTATGTGTCTGTAATATTGCACCTTCACATATGTTAACACTGTTTCCCTCACACCCAGGTTGCAGATGCTCTCTCCACTCCTTTTGTAGGGCGGGAAGCGGATAGAACTGATGACCTGCCCTTCTGTGTACGTTATGGACGCAGAAAAACATGGCATCTTGTTGGTCAGTAGTTTGTACTACTTTAGTATAGTCACTGTTATTTTCTAACACAATATTCCTCTTTCTTACTGTAACTTTTTCCTTTTGTTATTTTGAGTTATATCTATTTCCCTGTTTTACCTTTTTTCCTGTAGGCCTGTTGTCATCCATTTCCTCCACTCGAATATATACCAGGTACTGTATTTAGGTCCTATATTCTCATTTAGAAAGCTATATACAACACTTACAGTATATAGCTACACAAATTTGGAGTACTTGTTACAATTGCCATAGCTGAAGGTAGGAGGATGAGTTCTGTAAAAGAATTCTTCATATTGGCTCATTGGAAAATATTCATTGATCTTCATGATACTGTGATAGGCCCTGGTCAGCCAATAATATTTGCTTACCAATACATCGGTCCTGCTCTAGTGAACAATAGTTGTTCACCACAACAAAACATTAACAAGACTCCTGTATATGTCCAGAACACTTCAACACTACTCTGTATTGTTCTTCACTACCATAACCACAAGACAACACATCGTTACCATGCCGCACCAATAACACCATGCAACGTTATTGTATCAAAACAATCCACCACCTCCACCATTAGCTTAGGGACCACTTGATTTGACCTCCATCACCAACCACTTTCCCCTCCACAGGCACGATCCTTGTCCTCGCAGCATTTCCCATGATCTTCATGGGCTGCCTGGTATGCTCGGGGGCTCAGGATTGGGCACAGGTGATCTACTATTCCCCTTTTGTGGTTATATTCCAATTTGGATGGGCAGCAACTCAGATCAGTCATTTGGCACTCATCCCCACAATCACCCAGGACCCCCATGATCGCACTGAGCTCAATGCAATAAGGTGACTGCCAATACTGTACTGGTTAATATGTTATTTGAACCCATTGATGATAATTATGTTTTCTTCACTGATGTTAGTGTTATTATTGAAATCTCTACACTCATCATAAGCACCAAGATCCTCAATACCCTCATATCTAACAAAATTGGAAACATTTATCAGAGTCTATCTCTTAGGAGTTACTGTGGTGTACGGGCTAAGTAAAACCAGCATTGATGAGTCCTTAAATTCTGTCTGTAACCCTTTTCTTTCTGTAGGTATGGATTCACAGTGATGTCCAATGTAGTGGTGTACTCAGTGACATGGCTGGTACTGGGGTTGGACACTACCCAAGGTGGCATTACTCCCGAAGATGCTTCTAAATTTAGGGTAAGTGGGAGCTCTTGTGCTACATTAGGGTAAAATGAGACACATGGTACTTCTGCTGCCATTCATTTCCTAAACCTCCAGCCCAACAGTTGTTGACACCAGTTTTTCACCATACAGCTGGAATTATGCCAAATGGATATGCGGCAATAAAGGTGCACATTGAAGCTTGAATAGTTCAGAGATTCATTCCATCAGTTGATAATCCTTTGAATGCTAATAAGCAATAATCTTCTGCTATTCAAAATGCCACAAAATAATGGTGGTTAAAGAAATGTTCTACATAGATTGTCAATACTGTACTCTTGAATAGTTCTGTATTTTTTATATTTCAGTCGTCATAGTCCAGTGACAGCATAGAATTACAGCCTCGAGAGACCAAGGTCTATGTCATACCAGAGTACTGTATTTAAATTTTTTATATATCACATGCTCTGTAAGATCCTAAAGGAGTGCTTTCTAGTGGAGTATTATTTAGATAATATTAACTCATACTGCTTGTACCTATGGCTAGTTAGCATTCAATTTGTGGGAAATGGTATCGTAAACTAAAGGGTGACAAGCTCAATAGAATTTCAGCTTTCTGGTTACTCTGCCTCTCTCAGTACTGTACTGTTTACTCTAGTGTGCTTGTAGGGTTATTTGTTACTTTATATGTTAACTGCAGCTATTGTAACTAATGAGTTGGTTTGTACTTTTGAGATAGAGACAAAGTGTTTTCCATGTCCAGTATAGAGTTACCAGAGTTATAGTGTTGAAGTAAAGTTAACTCTTGATAAGATAAAATATTAATGCTTTAAATTAATTAGAGAGAGACACCAGTTTAATATGTCAGTCAGTTGCTAGGGAATTTGTTCATTTTCATATGTAACAAAACTTAAAAATATGATCATTCTCAAGTTAATATTTATCATGATCATATAATGAAGGCGTATTCCACAGTACATCGTGGTGATTATCCTGATCATCGGTGCCATGTTTGCTGCAAGCTTCCACATCCTAGTAAAAGAGAATAACAACTACACCAACCTGGGTGCATCTTCCCCCACCCCCACTCCAGCCTGTGTTAGCCAGGACCCAGAAGTATCCTCTTGTGCTGCTGATGCCCTGCCCAGTCCAGCTGTTGTGGATGTTCCACCTCATTTCCGTATGAAGGCAATGGACTGGTTTAGGGAGAGCCAGGTAGGGACAACTGGGCAGTGACAATATGGTTTAGTTTGCAATTTAACATTTATTTAGGTGCTGTCATCTAACCAATAAGGATGTATAATATTTTTCATATTGTAAACTAATATGTATCGTGGACGTGCAGTTCTACAGGTTGAAAATTAATACAGTATGCTTCTATCCACATAAGTTTGTAGTATGTAGCCTCTTCACACCAATGGCATGGAAATTTCATATAATATTGTTAATGAACTTATAGAGTTGTAATGGCAAGTGACCTAAATGAATAGAGATTAGATTTTGAGAGATTTCCAGATCTGGATTTGGATCCTGGAATATTTTATTACAATCATACATTCAGCCTTGTTGGAGTACTTGGAATGATTTTGTTGATAATTTTCAACAAGACTACTTGGTTCAACATACACAAAACTTCAGTGGCTAGGCAATGATAATAGTGAGGTTATTGACTTCTCTTAAATTCTGTAAAGCCACTGTCCTGATTATCATCCTCAGCTAACCCTTGACATCTTGGCATATGATGTAACCATGTATGGTGTGGATAGTTTTACCAGGTGGCGTTGGTGTACATGGGGACACGACTGTTCTGCAACCTGACTCAGGCCTATGTACCCATTTACCTGCAAGATTCTCTACACCTGAAGCAAACATCAGTTGCTGTCATCCCATTGGTCATGTACATCTCAGGTTTCCTCACCACCATGCTTATAAGACCTCTCAACAAGAAGATGGGCAGGAAGGTAGACACATAGTTGTAGCCTATAGTATATGTATTAATATATGATGAAATGTAGTTAAACTTTGGTACATTTAATTCTGTTAACACAGTGATGTTATCTGAATAACCATTTTGAAATCATTTTTGTATCCTCCTCACAACAGTATATTTTATTTTCATCCATTACGTGAGAAAAGTCTGTAGTTAAGGAATAATTATCATTATTATTATAGTAGCCTTAATCTGGACATCTTTAATAAAAATGAAACCTATTATTCCCCAATGGTCTTGCTCTGTTACGTTGTCTGAAAGGCAGATGGGCTTGGTTATGTATATTGTATTGTATATTATTTGTGCTTATGAGGCAACCATTGAAGGAATAAAGTTTAAAGTAACAAGCATTATACTGTATCATCTCTCCTTCAGGTTGTGTTGCAATTAAAAGTTTATAATACAATGTCTTTCCACCACAGGCCTCCTTCCTGCTGGGTGCAATCCTGGGGTGCAGTGGGTGTGTGTGGCTGTACCTGGGCAAT
This sequence comes from Petrolisthes manimaculis, assembly GCA_034508575.1. NCBI lineage: Eukaryota > Metazoa > Arthropoda > Malacostraca > Decapoda > Porcellanidae > Petrolisthes > Petrolisthes manimaculis. The sequence continues at coordinate 136,911 of JAWZYT010002108.1, read as the reverse complement.
GGTGAGGTCTACTCCAAGTACCTGGTTTATCCCATGGCTTGCTTATTGGGTTCAGGGGGCTCTGTCATGCTGGTCACCTCCCTTTCCCTCACTGCGGACCTCATTGGACCCAATGTGGAATCTGGAGCTTTTGTCTATGGTGCCATGAGCTTCACTGACAAGCTCTCCAATGGAATTGCTGTTATGCTAATACAGTCCTTAAACCCATGCACGTGAGTTGATTCTTAACACTTAGCATCTTTCATTCATTGGTACTCCCAAACCTCTGAAAATAAGTTAAAGGATGGCAAAAGTTTTAGATTTAGCGGAGGATGAAGGAAAGGATGGTCTTAGGTTATTATATAATTTTATTATGCTTTAGAAAGTAATTGTACTAATGGAGTGTTTGGATAATTTATTTGAATTTGTTATTGTATGAAATTATTAGATATTAATCATGTAGTGTTTTTCTTTACAATATTGGTGTGTGTTTTATCAATTGTTTTTTGTAAGTAGGCAAAGTTTTTCCTTTTATGGTATGCTTGTAATAAGAATTTTTGTGCACAGCAAAAAAAATTATTTGTTATGCTTACTTCAGAGTCTTCCAAGGTAGTATAGAATGATGGCTCATGACTGTCTATGTTTGTAATCAGTTAGCTCTTCTCATTATATTTACAAATGCAGAGCAAGAAATCAAAGCTGTTGATAAAGTATGCCCCCAGCACACCACGTCCACAGTTGGCATGTAGAGGCTTTTATTTTTTGTCTTGCATTGGCCTGTAAATTACTTCCAAACTTTCCTGTGCCTGCAATTGTCTGCCTGTGTATGTCCACTAACCTATATTAGTTTTTGTATTGTGTTTATATATGTATTTTTATCCTGAGCCGAGCAAGTTTTGCAAGCGAAGTGGGTCCTCTAAATTTTCAGACATTTTTCTTGCTCCTGATTTTGGAAAACATTTTGGCCCGGTGGTCAACATCAGTTTTTGTGCCCCAGATTTTGGAAAATGTCCGAACCTAACTCCTCCAACACCATACCAGATATCATCACCAAACTTTCTGGGAAATTTCCTACAGTATTGGAGTAGATTTTAAACCTACTTAGAACTAGCCTAACGGTCAACCTCAGTTCCTGTGCCCCAGATTTTAGAAAATACGCGAAGCTAACTCCTCTTAGACCATGCCAGATATCATCAAACTAATCAATGAAAGAAAGAATATCCAGATTGTAATTTCTTCCAATAAAGAAATAAAACCAAAGTCTTCAGCTTTGGACACCTAATTATTATTTGTATATTCAATAAATTGTGGTGTAGAGATTTGAGTTAGGCTCGTGTTGATAACATCTCCATATACCCAAGTATACTTTTAAAGTATGAGTGGGGCTGCAGCATATTTAAAGTCACCTTGTGTAGTGCATAATAGTGGCTCAATGAATGTGTCTAAATTGGTTAGAATTATATTTGTATTTGTGCAAATGTTTGAAAGGATATTTTAGAATGATACTGTGTTGATGTATGTTAGATTTTATATCTGTTTAGTATTTATGATGAAAGTACAGTAGTACAGATTTGTGCAGTGTTATTTACTTTAAGAGTAAAGTAATGACAAGAGTTAACAATAACCTCGTCATGTTTTAATTTATTTCTGACATGAACTAAGCATGCTTTAGAATCAATGTCAAAAATATAGTCAGTTACTCACAAGCTAATGGTAAATATCATTGTAGATATAGTCAAGGTTAACCCTGTGATTGACTGAAGCTCAACCTAAGGATGAAGGGTTACACATCAATCAGTCTGTTACAGTCCTACTATAGTGTGTTTGTGTTTGTGTGAATGGAACAAAAAAAAATATATTTTACTGTCCCTAATTTGTTTTGTTTTGTCTTTCCGCAACCCTCCTTCAGCATGCCTCGCTTAAAATACCCTGCTACCCACAGCCTGCCCTGCTTCCACCACCATGCCTTATCCACCTTGCAAAATTTCTCAGGTTTTCCCTGTCTCTCAATCCCGGCCACATCAGGTTCCTCTTATATCCCTACCCTTGTCCCTTCCTTTGCATCAGACCCAATTCTTTCTATTGTACCTGATCATTCCAACTCCCAATTTACCCTTATTCCATCCCTTGCTTCTGATCTTAACCCAACCTCTATCCCGTACCTGTCCTCCCCTGCCCACCTCAGCTTGACCACCCCTACCCCTTACAGAAAGTGCTGCCCTCAGTGTTCTTTGTACTATCGTGGTGTGCTGACCTTCTGTTGTGGTGGTGCTGCCATCCTCGCCAGCTTAGGGGTTCTCTCACTCCTATCTGCCAAGATCGGCCACCGTTCTCGTCACATATCCAGCACAGGTTGGTTGGGTGTTGGTGCTAATAATAGTTGGGGGCACGGGCATTGATGACTGGACAAGTGGGTTGGGGGAACAGGTTGGTGTGAGTGTTAATATGATACAGGCAAGGGAGTGAAGAAGAAACCAAGTAAGAAAGATGTGGAGGAGTTGCAAAAGGTTAGATGGGTGGTTAAAATGTAAGATGTAAATGTAAACTACTAAGTGTGAAATATATAAGACAGGGATGATTTTAGGTTTTTATTATTGGGAAGAAAAATAATCTAGTGGCAGTGAAAGAGCCGAAAGTGATCAACTCAGGACTGAAGGATAGCAGTCCAGTGATGAGAGAAGTAGAAAAGATAAAGATAGCAATAGTAACAGTAACTAGTAGTTTTAGTATTGTTGAAGCTTCTTGGGTAGACTGGAATCTTACATTATAATTGGTTACTGAGCCAACAAACCAAGGAATAGTACTGAACTGTGATGATTGTAATAATTATATTGTTTATTGTTGTTGCTTTCAGATGTTGCCATTACTAAGCGGAATAGGTGTAGTCACTGCTTTAACTCCTTATTATCATTTTTGTTGTTAAGGTGTCCAGTATGTATAGTGAAATAATATCATGTGCAGTTACTATAATTAAATCGATACCAAGGTACAGTAAGCCAGTAAAATTTTGGTATAAAGACCACAACCCCATTCCTGATTGTAAGTTTGTAGCTTGGTTAATTGTGTTGTTTTTACAGCAAGTAACAAATACCAAGTTATGCCACTATTTTTCTTGGTATAAAAAGAACACAGTAAGCCACTATACAAAATGGGAAAATTGCTTTTACAATACATCTGTACTGTACTACATAATATAGTATCGTACTCTTCTTATCTACTGTAGGTATATTGATATTATTTTAGCTCATAACATTAATGGACATGACTTTAGTTTCTCTCCACTCAAGGGATTTCAAACCAAGTGAATGAATCCCTAGACTGTTTGTGCCATGATGCTTGGTTGTGTTATTTCTGTCTCCTTTTAGCTGGTAAACTTTCCCAGAGTGTGTACCAAGAAACTTTTGTCTGCGACTTTGCCTGTGCTTGCTCTCGGTGCCTGTATCCGTTATCAATGTTATTCCTATCAGGGTTCGGTCTCTTCTCGTTTGTCTATCATATCTGTAGTTGTTTTGTTCTGTACTGACATTCCACCATTTGTTCAGCTTGTACATCTTGATCATCTTCTCATTATACAGTACCGGTACTGTATTGTTCTTCCTTTCTCTTTACTTTCCACTACATTTTTTTTTTCTGCATCCTCCTTCCTTCAGCTTCTGCTCCAACCTTTTTCACTTCCTTCTCCCCTTCGATCCCTTCCCTTCCCTCCCCTCTTCCCTTCCCTCCCCTTTTCCCTTCCCTCCCCTCTTCCCTTCCCTCCCCTCTTCCCTTTTTTCCTTAGTTCCCTCTTCCCTTTTTTCCTTAGTTCCCTCTTCCCTTTCTTCCTTGATGCTTTCCTCTCTTCCTCCCCACTTTTGGACTTGACTCCAGTTTAACTCCTCTACACATATTTTCATCAACAGATGAAGAGTCGGCCAGTCGGGATAGAGCAACCCCGGGCTGTAACCCTGACCTGCCCCCCTATCCCCTGTCCCCCAATGATATGGATGGATGGCAGGGGGAGGGGGCAGGGCAGGAAGATAAGGGTGACCAGGGAGAGGGTGAACTAACGCACAACCTCACCCACAACATTGAACACACTGGAGAAGGTGATGGGTCCAGGGGAATGGAAAACAAACAAAGCAACCAATTTTGTGGGGAATGGTATATTTGATCACAACAACTTACCCCACCAATTCCTGTTCTCATTCCAAATGCTAAAATGGCCAAAACTTAGAATAATAATCCTATTATAAGATATAAGAATAACCTCAAATAATCTAAACTGGTCAGTTATAGTTTGGGCTTAACCAGATTCTTACAATACTACAAAGTCTAACTCTATCCAATCTCATTTACAAAAACAGACTCACACCTTCCTTATCTTTGATCAGAGGATTTACCACAAAACAGTTTGTTGATGATCAAGTAGTTTCTGCATTGTCTACATTTGACAGTAATTTTTGCATAATTTAGTTTATGTACCTTGATTGAAAGTTCATCCAATGAGACCCTCACCTATTGATGTAATAAGTTGCTTTGTTTTTTGCATGTTTGTAGTATATTTTCTCATGTAGCCTAACCTCTCTCCTGTAAATGTTTCTAAATTCTAAAAGGTCTACAAATAAACTCTTCAAACCATTGTGATCTCAGGTATGTTTGGAATACTGTACAGTATTGGCCATACTACAATATTTTCTTATATGAGCCATTGATGATTAAGCACTTGAACCAGTTTCCAGCAAGAACATTAAATGGATAATCCAAAAATGTCTGATTCCTTGGAGCATGAGAACATCTATAGTAGGTACACTCGTGATATATAATCCCTGACCAGAGACGAACGGCAGGCACCACACACACACATACCCTGCATACTGTAATTCGAACTCAGCCTCTATAGGTGTACTGGGTGGGGAAATGAGCAATACCAGGCGATTCAAAGCTTTCTAATCCTCACACTCTGGTCAGAAATTATGTATTACGAGTGTACCAGAGTGGTTAAGTGCATGAAAACTAATAATTTTATAATTACATACAGTACGGTTCAAACACCGTAGAATTATGTGTGCAAGGGAATAGCATAATTTTGAGAGGAGCCTTTTTGAAGACATTGTTATTCTATTTCATTTTCATGATAATGCACATTTTTTATTTTTTTCCTGTGTATAAGTAACAGGAAAGGTCAGTAGCCATATATCTTTTGTAAAGGTTCCTTGTCAGATGTTACTTCCCCATTACACTAGTGTCTTACTTGCTTTGGATAGATACTGTTTAGTCTTTAATATCGGAGTTTATATTCTGTGGAGCTCTAGTTTTTCCAGACTTCTTGATACATGAATATATAAGTAACATTTCCTTTTCATTACATTTTATGGAATTTTGTGCATGTTAACTAATTGCATGGTACTAACAATAATACTGTACTTATAGTACAGTATAGTAGTACAGTACCTTGACTAAACTGGATGTGCATTTTATATCTTCCTATATGCTGTATATTATATTTCTCGGTAAGTTTTTGTGGTGTACTGTATTATGTTACTCACATTAATTTCAGTGAAAGCCTGCCTTTTCAGGAGACACCCTACTCACCCAATCTTCCTGCTCCACAGAGTACCAGGCTGTACCACAAGGTCTCAGGGCACGGCTTCCTTCAGATCCCATCGAGGATGTGGTCATCTAACATCACTCTGCCCCACTCTGGTAGACTTTACCAGATTTTGTTCTGTTCATACATTGTAGTTCCTTTGTATACCATTTGAATGATTTTTGTATGAAGTTGAACCAACTTGCAGGCCAAGTTGAGGCATAGTAGGTGTTTGTATTTTGTTAGGATTGTCATTGATGATGGTGCTCACATTGCAACTGAAATATTGATGTGACGTTATTTTATTCTTAGTTAATGACAAGTGATTATGTGATGACAAGGTCGTACACAGTCACGAAGAATGTGCCACAACATTTTCTTTTGATATGTTGTTTTTAGAATACCAACTGAAGTGAGTGACTCATTCAATAACCATAACTGCATAGTTTTTAGTATAACAGAAGTGTATTGTGTACAGTATTTTATACATGGAGTATGTAGTGTGTTACGAGCACATTTTGCAAATAATAGAATAATTTACTTTCATTAGACATGTTAATAATTTATCATGAATTAACTAGTGGATAACATGATAAACTGCAAACCACTAGAGTGTTATGTTGAGTCCATGCCACTATTCTTGGTTATTGTGAGGTGATCTGATGGTTCTTGCTCTTCAAGAATCCTGGGTACACCAATATTTCAAGTCAATACCTCTTATATCTTCGCCAACTTACGCCAACATATATTATACCACCACCAAGGGAAACACCACATAAGGACTGAACCAAATGTCATACAATAAATGTTTCCCCTAGTCATGCAAAATTAAGATCTGACTTAACAGGATAGACCTATAATAATGTAACTTCTTTTGGTTGTGATATATTTATTTTGAAATGGTTGTCTACATCATGAAAGGTTGTTAAAAATGTGTAATATACTTTAGTTACATATATCAGCACATATCATGTGGATTGATGCCTTGCCCCTATCTGTACTCTCCTTTAGGGCTGGTCAAGGCAAATGAGTAATATCCTCATCTTATTTGATAAAGCTTTACTAGGGACCTACCTATCCATCCCAAAGGCATTACCGAGAACGGATACTACCTAATAAACATGAGTAATATTTCTGTCCATGGCAATAATTTATTCTACTTAATATTTGTAACAGTGTCCCTATAGGCTTTTGGATGATTTATTTTTAAACTTAAATATTGAAAAAAATATAAGTTGATTTTATAGTGGATGATAAACGATAGTTCTGTCATACTCACACATATCAGTCTTGATATTTACCGCATAGTTCCATATCCCAAGTCATCAAAGGCATAGCCATGACACCATTCAATATTCATATCAAATTAATTTAGCTATCTAAATAATTTTACAGTTCAGTCAAGTTTTACATATTCAGGTACTGTACTTAGGAATCGGCTGTTCATGACTAAAATCGACCTGATTTTTGGTGAGATATTCAATGTTAGGTTTAGGTGAAGCAAAAGAACATATCAACCCTTTTGAGATTTCATAATGTTTATTATATTTAATAAAAGTATATATTTTCATTTTTATAGCTATATAGGAGATTATTCGCCCATGTCCCATGCTTGTTGTTGTCTTGTTGGGGGGGGGGGGGGGCTTATGGCCTGGCAAGTAATCTCTGATGTGGGAGGTGGTGCTGCCCAGAGCCTTGACCTCACCCTCACATCTCAAACCCCACTCTCTGGTCCAACCAATTTTCCTGTTTGTTTTTATTATTCCTTCTATCTTGTCCCACATCCATCTTTAGTTTATCTTCATATTGTATTCTATTCTTCCTGCATTTGTATTCACTCCTTTTTCTACTGATTCAATGCATATTCTAGTGCCAAATAATTCCTCCAGGCTTGGTGCTACATCTCATATTAATAATGTAATTAACTAACAAATATGAGTGAAAACATAACTTTCTGCAAATGATATCTAAATTTTTTATTATGCCCTTTAAGCTCTTGAAGACTAATATTTTGCTATTCACCCTTCTTTACTATCTTTGCATCGATTACAAGCAAAAACTTCATTTTCCTTTTCTTAAACATTACTAAAGTAAGCAATAATGGATGCGGTGATACCAACTGAAAAAAAAAGTCTGTAACATATCGCCAAATGTAAGAACATTGGTGGTGTTGATGGAGTGGTACCAGTATGAAGACTCCATAGACAAATAACAAAGTCGTCGTACCGGTGCTTCTCCATAGTCACCACCTCGAATGTCTTGCCTATGTCTCGTAGTTTGATAACATTCCTACCAGTTACATTTTAAACATTTTGACTGTATTCCACAGCAGGATGAACAGTGCATCCAGTATGAAATGGCTTTTAATTCCATTTCTTCTGGTTTGATTATATTGACTGTGATTGTACTTTTGTATTAATTGGGAGGTGAGCTGTTTAAAGTTGTGATGGAAGGGTACAAACTTTTTCATCACCTATTTCCCTAATATTTATATCAATTTTGTCTCTAATCTCCCTATTCCAGTCCAGCTCCCTGCCCCCATTTATTTCTAGTCCAGCCTTTCACTATTCACTATGTCTGTGATTTGTATACAGTGTTGTACATTATATCTGTTACATTGTTGTCATCTAAATAAAAAGTATACTGTACTGTAATGAATCCCTAATTGAGTAACTCATTTTTTATATCTTGGTTATGAGGGAGTTTGTGTGATATGGTTACTTGAATGTAACATCTATGAGCTGAAGTGTGTGCACTACCGGGACCTAACCTGCTTGACAAAATTTCCCCAACTTCCACATAAGAATTTCCCTTTTTACCTCAAAAACTCCTTGTTTAGTCCTGAAGCTGGTTGTACGATTACTTTTGAATAATCTTTATATTTCCCCATTGGTATCTAGAATTTTTCATGTCATGAGAAAATTCCCCTTACTTGGTAAAACTAGTTCTGACGTCACCACAATCGGCTGAGCAAAAGGGTCTGTAGCAAGATAATAGACTATTATCCTTAGTCTATAGGCTCCTGCCATAACAAATTCTGGTAATAGTCAAGCGATCGACCATAATTAGGCTTGGACTGAAGGCCTGCTGGTGATTTCAATGTTTTAAGTGTTTTTTTAATGCATTTATAGTTCAAGGCCGTCGCATTCTAATTTTTTAGGAAAACATTTTGAAACAAGAACAAGTGCCGTTGAAAATGCAAACAGCTTTCTGACCAATCATCAACTCTGACCCAAAAAGAAAGTTAATTGAAAAACAAAGGGAAATTCCAAAGTAAAAATGTAGATAGCGAGTAAATCAATGAAACAGAAGCACCGAGCTGGATTTATCAAAAGATAGGAAAAACTTGACACCCAGCGGGACAACAGCAGGGCCACACCGTTGCAAACTTGAAAACTTTTTACAAACAACACAAAGTCAACAACGTCAACATCAGCAGCAGCTTTACATTGGCTTCTGTAAATTCTGTCACAATAATATCTCTTGTTTGGTGACTTGTAGGAAAGAGCAAAGGGGTTTGTTTGGTAAGAGTTCCTCCTTCTTATATGATTTACCGATTTAATTAAGGGGGTGCGGGAATAGAGGGACAGGCTTGGGGGTTTCGGGGGGGTGGGAGTAGAGGGACAGGCTTGGGGTGGGTAGAAAGCCTGTCACCTCTTCCCGCACCCCTCTAAGGCCCCCCCACCACCACCACCAGCCTGTACCCTATTCACACACCCCAAACCCCTCCCAAGCCTGTCCCTATTCACGCACCCCCCCCCCCCCCCCAAGCCTGTCCCTATTCACGCACACCCCAAACCCCCCCCCCCAGCCTGTACCCTATTCCCGCACACCCCAACCCCCCCCCAAGCCTGTACCCTATTCCCGCACACCCCAAACCCCCCCCCCAAGCCTGTACCCTATTCCTGCACACCCCAACCCCCCCCCAAGCCTGTCCCTATTCCCGCACACCCCAACCCCCCCCCTCCCCCAGCCTGTCCCTATTCACACACACCCCAACCCCCCCCCCAAAGCCTGTCCCCCCTATTCACTCACCCCCTTAACTTTAATATCAGACGATACACAACCAAGTATATTTTCCTCTGTTTTGACAATTTTCACAGAAATTATTAACAAAAACCACAGAAAAGGAAGTTACATCATATGATTATTAACTGTTTAATTAAATGTGTTGTTTACTTGTTTTATCTCAATCCAGCCTTTTTTTTTTTTGAGGGGGGGTCAAATATGGTAAAAAACAAGCATTTATATTTCTTAGTACTGTATATATAAAAATTAAAAAAATTCTGAAATGATAAAACTTTTCAAAAATAAAAAAAGTCAAAACCCGAAGTGAAGGTCGATTCCGTGGTGATTCCGTGACAAATGTATTTTATGTTACAATTGTCGGTTAGATAAAAGTTAACATCTTCACTATTAACTGGAAGAGACATTGCCCTTTATATTTAGCAGAGATAGGTATTATCATCTTCACTACCCGGTGTGACATCATGATGTGTTAACATCATCACTATTAAGTGGAAGAGACATTGCCCTTTATATTTAGCAGAGATAAGTATTAACATCTTCACTACCTGGTGTGACATCTGATTAGGGGTTGGGGGCGGGTGGAGGGGCGAGCGCAGCGAGCAGCGCCGCAGGCAAAAACACCCACGGCGCGGCCCAGTGCTTGTAAGCTTATAAAAACAGGGAATGATGGATTATATAAAACCAGATAGACTGTGTTAGGTATTAATTGAAAGAATTACTATTTTGAAGCAGTGTTGCCAGATCCGGCTGGGTCCCAGTATTTTGCCCGTAATTTCCAGTACTTTATCACTGTTATTTCCCAGTAGTTTGCCCAGGTTAGGTCCTGGTAGTCTGCTGTGGTTTAGGTTAGTTTAGTAAGGTCAGGTTAATTTCAAAATGCCCCATTTGAATATGCCCTATCTTGGAAGTGGGGCATTTGCAGAGAAATTGCCATAGAAGAAAATAGTCTTAGAATGGTTGTGTGCCAAGAGTGATGACATGGCATTCTGTAGAGACAAAGACAAAAAAGATGAGAGAAGACAATGATGAAGACAAAGAATAAAATGGAGATGAAGTAAACACGATGATGATAGTGAAAATGAAGTAGATGCTAGATAATGGATATGTAAGGATTTGCATGGATGTGTTCCAAGTTGACTACAATATGATCCGGTGGCATGTAGACTTGGTGGAATAAATGAGGAGAAAGCAGGGAAAACATGTGAAGTAATTTTCATTTCCTTATATAATTATTGTTTGTTGCAGGTGTACTGTACACAAAACATAGCTGTCATGGACACCTCTCTGGGGTCTCCTCATACTACTTTCCCTGGGCCACTCACTACCACAGGTTAGTGACAACATGCACACCATTTCTGTAGATTTGTTTGTCTGTGAGAATACCAGTATTCAATATTAATCTTGTATCCTTTTGTATAATAGTTTTTCTGTGCATTATACTGTAGACCTCTTAGGTTGATTAAAGATTTAAGTACAGTACCAGTTAGGTAATGAATCTGATTTTTCTCGACGTCAGTTAAATACTTAATAATGATCTACTTGTTTGAATGATATATACTATATATTATGATACAGGTGGTCCTCTGGCAGAGGTGTCATCCCTGAGCCGTAGTGAGCTGGAGGATTTGCTTGAGTGTGAAGATAAGGTGGCTGCACTGGTTGCATCTATGCCCCCCCTGGCCACCATTAGGGCACAATGTGATTCCCTCGTCACACAGAATGAAGCCCTTGCTAGTGAGTCACACAATGCTGGATAAACTTTCTTGCTCATAGGGACAATAGTTTCATTTCTTTTTTTGTGGATGATCATTAAATGCCTTCAACCAGATTGATACATGCTTCCAAAGTTAAATACAAGTTATACTCTTGCATCTGATTGGCTGATGCATTATAAATATAACGTTTGTGAAACAATCTTTGACCAATCAAATTCAGCCTTTATAATATTAGCTGTGATCTTTTATCAACATCATAACAGTAAGTTATATAGTTTAAGTAATGAATGTATTGTAAAGTCATGGTCTAATGTTCTGCAACCTGGTGAATAAAAGCGAGCTGTTTGAGTTAATTTTATGAACCAAAATTGCACACACCAACAGCTATAGTTTCGGATCATTTTTCGAAGCCATCTCATTGGAAGGTGTTGCAGTACATTAGACCATCACTTTACACAAGCTTCATATTCTGGCACTGGAACTCCTTTCATTCAGACACTTATTCATTCAGGGCAGTAACTCAACCCAAAGAATAATTATTTACAGTAAATTCATTCTAAATATTGTGATATAGGTATTGAATTTACTAATCACATTATTTCCCTCCAGAGGCAACCCTGGAGCGCTCTGATGAGTATGAACGGAGTAGAGATGCAGCCATCAGGAAGGTGGAGGAGCTTAACAACCTACGTCAGAGCTTCACTGAGCTTACCCTGGCCCAGACCAAAGCATCTGAGCTTCTTGCACCTGCTTGCATCCAGGTGAGAGAGAGAACAGGGTACAAAAAGAGTTGGGTGAAAGTCAACATACTGACATAGGCTTCATAATCACATCATTTTACAATCCAAATGGTACCTCAATCTCCCCCAACCACCCACAGGAGAGCCTGGTGGTGGCAGCAATGCAGTCAGAAGAGGAGAGTGAAGAGATTGCTGACCAATTTCTTCGCAAAGAGTTAGGTGTTGAGGCCTTCCTGTCAGCTTACCTGGAGAAGAGGATAGTAAGTGTCAGCAGAGGTGGTGGTGGTGATAGTAGTACTGTACTGTTTTTGTTTTCATTATTTTCATATCCTGTATTTTTAATTATTTGAAAGGCAGGAATTATTGTCAGTGATAACTGTGCTGTTTTGTTCCATCATTATTAAGTTAATGTAATTATTTTAGCAGACTGTAGAGTACCAGTAAGTTATTTAGGGAAATAATGGTGTTGATATTGTTGTTGAAATTTCTCAAGCTCACTGGCCATACAGCTCTAGAGTCTCTGAGGACAAATGAGTTTCCAATTAAACAAACTATGTCTTGGCCTCTACAGGAGACACATTTGCGCAAGTTTAAGGGTGAGCGACTTGGAGCCCAGCTGGATGAACTACACAAAGCTGGCTTTTAGTAGTCATGCAAGGAAAGAAGGTAAGGAAAAAAGGAAGGAAGGAAGGATGTACAGCAACAACATTTGCTGACTGACACTAATAATGTTGTTACTAATAATGTTAGAGTAAAGAGGTTCAAAGTACATACCGTACCGATCACTTGATGTATATTTTTGTATGCAAGTATGTGTGATACTGGTGTTGAATATTCATATGTTTTGGTAGTTACTACATCTACATCAATTATATTAATGAGGGTTTTATGAAGGACAAGCAGAAAGTTATATTTATTGCAGTACTTTGACAACTTTGGGAGTTCTTTATAACCCTTGTAAGCTATAAGAGAAAGTTCAGATTACAGCCATTGAAATAATTCAGCAGTATTGTATATTCAATTTTCAAATTATTTTAGTAAGTACAGTACAGTAAAACAAAATGTAAAATTTGTTTTGATGGGAAAGCTACTCAGAATGTAACCAGGGATGCTGGTGATGATTGTTGTTTCTGATTTACTCCAAGGGGTGTTATTAAATAATTGCCCCCCCTTGCACAGTATAAATGGGAGCAGGTAGAAACAAGGTTTTTATTTTGGTTTATAATCTACATTTATATCTTTCTTTGTCCACTGATTAGCACGGCTTCTTCTATTCTGGAAGATTCTGAGAAGAAACGTTACGTCGATCAAATCCGTGTAGTGACATTCCGTGAGGCTCATGATGCGGGAGCAGCTTTCATCACTCCTTCATGGGTTGCTCTGAGGCTTAAGCGATCTGAGGATTTTGTGAAGAGAAATTGGATGAAAATTTTGAAACCTGAGACTGAGTTTAGTGGATGACCTACCTGAACAGATGTCGATGTCTCTGAAATCTAAAAACATCGTCGTTGAAGCTTCAAGACGCCCAAAGAAAAGTTGCTCCCAAGCTGCTACAGAAATCCTCCAAAGACGGAGCTGAACATCAACGATCGTCTTTGGTCTTGCTATTTCCTGCGTGCTTGGTCTGAGGATGATTTTCTGCACCTGGTGGTGAGTGACGAATTCTTTGTTTATGTTAATCGGCAACCAAATTCTCAAAATTACGTCATATGGTCCTAGACTCTTGATGAAATTCCCAATGAAGAGAAATACAGTGAAGTTGTCAAGTCTACCAACTGGCTTGGTGTGTTTATCATGTTTTCAGTTAAGAAATTAATCTGGATCATCAAGCTACACGGAACCAGCGAGGATGGACCTTATTTTCGATCCGTGATTCTTCTCTCGGCATGCAATTCCTTTCATGAAAGATCCTACCGTACCTTTGTTCTGGATGTGCATGAGACTACATTTCTTCACAAAAAATCGCCCTGCATGAGGGCTCTCACAACGCAACACCTTTTTAGAAACAACAAGATCAACTTTTTCGGAAACAATGAATGGCCTGGCAATTTACCTGACCTCAATGTTTGTGAGCACGTAGGTGCGATCATGAAGGATCGATTTGAAGGTCTGATGCTGCAGGAGCCAATTCATTACGGATCTACAATCCTACCCAAGCCGAATTCTAGCTGTTTGTGAGGCACATGGAGGAAATACAGCTTATTGAATTTTGTACTGTACATATAAATTCGCAAATATAGTCCTTAAATATTAATGCAAATTTTATTTGTGTACCTCTCCTAGTATAGCCTGAGGAAGGGGGGGCAGTCATTTAATAACACCCTGTAGTAGCAAGATCAAGGACTGGGATGGCATGAATGATGTACTCTATATGCTTGTGTGTTCCATTGTGTTTGGTTCTTATGGTATCGGTTGTATATTATGAGCTGGTCTCAGTCCTTATACAGTTGTAGAAATACTGTATTTGTGATTTAATTTCATTTTTATAGACATTTACTTTGCAAGTAGGCTATGTGTTAGCCTTCTGTTACTTGCTGCTGGCATCCCTCTGGTAGGTTCAGTTTTGAGACAGTTTCTTATATTGATCTTAAAAGAGTACCAAGCCAAAGTAGTAATCCTATGACAATATTACAACCTCAGTAATTTGGATTTTTCTCATTGAAGATTATCTAGAAAGTACCTGTGAGGAAACTGAATTGCATAGGGAAAAAGAAGACTGCCCTTGGCACGGAAGACCCTGTAGGAGGAAGGAAATTTGATCAAGAGGAAGATAATGAAAGAAAGGAGGGAAAGTTGGAGAATTGAAAGGGGTGAAGTACTGTCCACATCATCGCAGGCAATACAGTAAGGGAGGTTGGGAGGGAGCTCTAGTCTTAAGCATTATTTTTATAATGATCATCTTTATTATATTTTATGCAATAATACTGGACATTATAAATTATAGACTACCTACTTACCTTCATCTAACCCTCATTTCATTGTCACAAGTCCATACTTCACCTCCATTCTGTGTTACTGACATGACAGGAACCACATTCAGCAGCTTACCATCACCTCACCTCACCTTTCCATCATTTCATACTGTATGTCTGTCCCTCTACACAATATCACTAAAGAATTCAGTATACTGTATCTACTTTACTAATATCTTTATCATGCCATCACACACTGATTTAAATAAGAGATCACACTTTCATGAACAGGTGAAGTCTAGAGCAGTGGTTCTATACCGAGGATACCGTACATGAAGAATTTGAAGGGAATGATGGGAATTGTATTTAATTTGATATTACTGGTAAAAGTAAATAAGAGATATACAAACCAGCATAAAGTTCATGGTGTACAATTCTTAAAACTGGAGGTAAGACTTGGGACATGGGAATGTTGAATGTATTGGTCACAGAAATGGATACTGTACTATGAATTTTACTATCATCACTTTTTTTCTTATGGGGGTTCACAGGTGAGCATATGGTTGGGAAGCAGGGAAGATGACAAAGAAAAGGTTGGGAACCACTGGACTTTAGAGGGAGAAAAGTAAGGAGATATGGCATTAGCTGAGGGTAGGGTCAGTGGCCTTACATCATTAACAGTATGTCTTATTATCTGACAGGTTACTTGCTAATAAAATATTTTGTTCTTTCTTCCATTTATGATGTGTTATCTTCATTCCACATCACATTCATTTTGTGCTTATCTCATACTTTTATGGTATTGGAGTAAATTCTGTTAATCCATAATTCTGAAAATGTAGTAGGTAGTAAAATAGTACCAGTATGTTAACATCTTGAGAATTGTTGATTCAGTGAGTGTGATGCATGGTTAATAAAACTAGTATGTATATTACTATATGTGTTTGATGGCCTGCGACATACTGTATAGTATTGGAAAGTAACACTAATAATTTGTCATCATATTTGTGCAGTTAGATTTCTACATCAAACTCATATTAAATAATAAACATTCAGTCTATCAGTTCAATTATTAGGTACTACTGTACTTCACAAATGTCCATATTACACATCCAGTGGGCCAGAAATCTATGTTCAAAATCAAAAGATAAAACAAAATTCAATAGGATATTACAAAAATTCAACATAAAAATGGTTATACTATATTTTACAAACATGCTATATTTACATCAGCCTGCTCGGTAAAAACCCAGAGATGTGGAGGTCATGCCCCAAACCAGGAGGGCATGCCAGGACGATGCTTGTGTTGCTGGATTTTTTTAGACCAATCTTTCTGCAATAACTTTATTTGTTCCATTTCCTTCTCCATTTTCTCTTCCTTTTCCGAGGGATACAGGTCTGGGAATTCAAAGGTCTCAGTCTTGGGCTGTGGAGAATGATCATAGATGTAATTAATTTTATTTAAGGTAAAACTAGCATGTAATGTGTCTATGAATACATGTTTTTATGATGAGTACATGACTATACCTTGCATTCAAATTACAGATTTTTAAGATTTATTTTTCAATGACTTATAGATGGGTGGACAGGACAGTTTTGCTAGGGGCTGTACTTACAAAGAATTGCAGTAACGGTACAAAACAAAAGTACTTTCAGCCTCACTCACTTACCATAGTTACATAAGCAATTTTGTAATCATCATCTTTTATCAGATATCCTCCAACCTTGCTTCTTTTGATTTCTCCTGAAAATGAAGAGGCAGTAATATTAAATTTTAGTATCATACAGATGATGTCCAAACTCCAACCCAATAAATATACTGGTTATAACAAGAATACCAATTAAATTCACTTCACAAGATTGATTAACTTCAAAAATACAAAAGTGGAGAAATTCTATGGACTGAACATTGATTTGAGACAAGTTGATTTGAAATCTTAAAAGATTATTCTGATGTACAGCAGTTATCTCATATACAACTTACAAACCAGAACTGCTGTAAAAGCAATATAAATGAAATCATTAGGTATGACAATAAAAGGAAATGTAAGAAAGATTTAAACAAGAAACTAACCCATATGTATATGTGTATTGATGCTAGCCACAGGAACCTTGTATATTTTCTCCAGATAATTTTGAATATCAAATTTGGTCATCTGTGTCGACACAATGAACGTAACAACATTTGGAGGCTGAGGATTTGGAGGTTTGATCAGCTTCATCACAAAGTTGGGCAGGAAGACACGAAGCTGAGGGTTGCCCAGGTAGTACCGCGGGTAACTGAGAAACACGGAAAGAGAAATTGAGCAAGTGAACAAGTTTAGCCTTCTATTACAGGTAGGCTACAGTACCATATTACTTTAACATTGTCAGTGTGATCTAGCTTGGAAGATTTCATTTAAGTAACTTTACAGTATATTATAATATAATATTTGTAGGGCACTGGGTATCAATGTAAATAGCACTTCATTGTTTGTATATGAAAAGTCGTAATAAAAAATTAGAGAACCTGGTGTTATGAAATGCCTGAAAATATGAAAAGCCACGGAAATAATTTATTCATTTTTTGGTATACCTGTACAAACTGCATAAGAGGTTCAGTGAATAGACAAACATTTACAATTTGTGTATATTTCACAAGGGGACAATGTAATATGTTGTTGTGTAATTAATTTAAGAGGAGATTGCACTTATTTTTGGTATAATAGTATATAAGTTAGAAATTTCCAGCTCTACAGAGCCAAGTCCAGTGTTTTCCTGCCATTGTAAACATTAGACAGTCCTGGTAGTTAGCCCAGGTTAGGTCCCAGTAGTCTGCCCAGGTTAGGTCCCAGTAGTTAGCCCAGGTTAGGTCCCAGTAGTTAGCCCAGGTTAGGTCCCAGTAGTTAGCCCAGGTTAGGTCCCAGTAGTTAGCCCAGGTTAGGTCCCGGTAGTCTGCCCAGGTTAGGTCCCAGTAGTCTGCCTTGGTCCTGGTTTGGTTAGGTCAAGTAATTTAAGGGTAAAAAAGTTATCCTCAATATTATGGGCAACAATCCAATAGTACAAGTAAAAATATGCATGAAAATGTATAAAATGTGGGAACAATCTTGGTGCCACCTCTTATGCAGAATTACCCATTTTTTAAAAATTATCGTTAATAGTCACTTATAGGTGACTGCCTTCCAAAGCATGAGGACATAACTTATATAATTTATTATTATTATTATATAGCCTAATAACGTTACCGTGACAGAGGGCCAGACTTGTCTCATCTCGTCTCATTAAATAACAACACCTACAATACACACATTTTATTACAACATTCACTGCATTATATTTTGCACATGTACAGTAGTTTTCACAACATACTGCTAGTGAAAAAGAGGTCAACAGAAAGTAATATATGAGAATATATAGGTTTACATACAATCGGGTAGACATTGTTGCTGCTGCTGCTATTATAGTCTGCTACAATAATAATATGGATCTACCAACAACCGATTGCATATCAATAATAGGGTTAGGTGTATATACTATTGTGAAAATATTTAAATTATGTATACGTAAATTTAATTTTTATTCAATTACAGAAATGGGAATATAATTTCCCCATTACCGTATAATATATAAATGAATCTCTATAGGGAAAAGTTAGGCAGAATTAGTACAATGGCGCCGGGATTTGTTTTTAATTGTTTGTTTACTTAAATTTTAATGTTTACCAAAAAGTCCAAAAAATCACAGCCTAAAAGATCTCAACAAATACCTATAAGAAGAAGAAAATGAGCATGTAATCTGCTGGAGGGAACTGCCAGACTCACCAATATGTAGTTAGAGGCTTATTTAAAATTTTAGAGCCTATTACTGCCTGTATGTCAACGTCAATAGTTAATTAAGGAAGGACAATGTATGTAAGTAATGATTGGTGATATAATGTGTTTACCTTAAGTGTGTTTGTAATGTGTTTGTATTTAAATTAATCATACGAGTATAGTATAATGATGTAGTTCTTTAGTTGTAACATAATTTTAGAGCATCCAAAAACGAGTTTGGTAATTTACTTTGAAACTCTCTGCTGCTTACCACTGTAATCTATGTTCTGCTCAGAATGTGCCAGTTTAAATGGTAATAGTTAAGGAGAGCCACAGAAAAGGAATATATATATATATATACCAATTTCCTTCATATTTATTTTGTTTTTTTGGGGTATTTATTGAAAGAATTACAGTTTTGGGTATCTTATTTTGCTCGTTATCGTAATTTGCCTTGGTCCTGATTCGGTTAGGTTAGGTCAGGTGAGGTCAGACTAATTCTATTTAATGCGCTGTAGTGCTTTTCCGACGAATCTAGTTCAAATATGGCGAAAATGAAGTGTTTATGGAGATTGGGTTGGAGGGCGGGGGCGGGGGGGCTCATATCTCCCAAAACATCAAAATGCGACGGTCTTGAACAATAAATGTGTTAAAAAAACACTATAAAACATTGCAATCTGAAAACCTTCAGTCTAAACCAGATTATGGTCCAACACTAAGTTAGCCTATTACCTGGGTTATTTCCTGGTAGTTTGTCCAGGTTATGTCCCAGTAGTTTGCCCAGGTTAGGTCTCGGTAGTCGGCTTGGAAATGGGGCATTTGCAGAGGAAATATCATGGAGAAAAATAATCTTAGAATGGTCTAAATAAGTGGGTAATGAAGGTAGAAAAACTGTCCGTGTTAACGGTAATTCTTTCAATATTTACCGATATGTTTAGCCTACCTAATTTACCCACTAATTCTTACCATTCTAAGACACTTTTCTACTATGACATTTTCTTCCAAATGACCTATTTCTAATGGGACATTTTGAAATTAGCCTAACCTAACCTAACCTAACCTAGACTACAACAGACTACCGAGACCTAACCTGGGCAAACTACTGGAAACTAACTGTTGTAAAATACCATGACATGACCGGGGCAAAATACTGGGACGCTGTTACAAAACGGCAATAATCTAGATAAATACCAAAGTGAGGTTAACTCTGGAACATAGATAGCCTATATTAATTATTTAATGCGTCATTTGCTTGTTTTTTCCGCTCAATCCAGCCTCTTGCTGGAGTGGATCATACATGGTTAAAATGCACTGGCACCTATATATTTCAACATAAAATAATGGAATGGTGGGTTATCCAATAAAAGTTATGAAAAAAAAATGTGTTTTCCTTCTCTGTGGCTCTTAAACTTTACCGAGTACTGGATTATACTTTAAGTATAGGTGCAAATCTAATTGTTAGGCCAACAGGTTACAAATCTTTAATTTTATTTACAGGTCTGCTATATTTACACCTCTGGAAGAGTATGACATTCTACATTAAACCACCAGGGGGGAATATCTCTCTGTCTTCTCTCTATAAAGATGCTGAAACAAGACTTCTCTTTCTCTGCCAAGTAAGTAAAAAAGAAATGTAACTTTCTATCATGGCATGGCATAGGGATGTGTCAATACCATCATCCATTATAATATGTGGTCATCCTTTTGGGCACTCTGTCAGGCAGAGTTTCCAACCACTCTCTCATGGGAGGCAGAGGATGAAAATACAGTAAAACTTCAAAGATCCATATTTTGTAAAGATCTGCTGCTAAGATAATTATAAGTAAGCATCTGCCACTCACCCACAACAGTGTTACAGTGGTCATTGTTTATGTTAGACATGTGTCTGAATTGTATTGTACTGAATCAGTGTTAAAATATTTTACATTTTTCCAAAATGAAAAGTATAGTAAATAATTTTCTATTAACCATTTTCATAATAACTATGTACAGTAGGACCTAATAAGATTTATTGTATTATTCAGTCTTAGGATAAGGGTGATTTTCTTAGAACAACCTTCAAGAAACTTTGGAATAGATAATGCATTTGTAGTTACATGTACATGTAATTTGAGGTACAGCTTTCCATAGTACTGTATCATGATTTAGACAGTACTGTATATGTGTGAAAGTTTAAGTACATTATTGTAGACATTTGAAGCTTCAGATATATACAGTATACAGTACTGTAGTGTGATATATTTATATCATCTTAACCTGTTACAGCTGGAGCAGTGCTGGGGGGATATGGAAGAAGTTCAACGTATCTTGTCTCAACACCCAAATATTGCAGCAAACTCAGATTGTCTAATAGAAGGTTCACACAAAGACCGCAGCTCACACTATGTGCTCAGGTTTGTATATAACTTATATTTTTTGGTTATCATATTGTAGCTGCACTTTTATATTTGAATTTAGGACACTGATATGCTAAATGTAATCCAATTAAGGACAATTTATTCTTTGGAAATGATACTGCCATGATGTTAAGAGAAAGATATTGCCTGTACTCCTGTCTCTAAAACCTTGGTTTTGTATAACACAATTACGGTGTCATGTCAGCCCAAGCTATGCAACACACATTAATGTAATTCATCACATTTTCTCCAAGAATATTTTCCTCTATTTATGTGCAGTACTGTACTATGAAACTGGCTTGCAAATAACTATTTTTTTGCATATATACCGGATATGTGAGTAATGTAATTAAATTTATTTTTCCTTCAGTCTCTCTGATGCCCTTCATATATTACAGGTTAGCATGTTTGGGAAATGGACAGTTTCAGTCATTTTTGATGGAAGCAGAAAGTCAGTTCTTTGAGTATCGTCTTTACCTCGGAGAGAAAGCAGCAGTAAAGAGTACTGTTTTAATACTGCTGAGACATGTTAAGTATGCTCTGATACATCTTAAGTTAGCATCACCCTATCATGAACTACTCTTACAAATAAAGGAAGCTTCAAGTGAGGTTCTTGCAGCTGACATGCTTGACTGTGGAAAGGGGACAGTGTGCAGTCATCAAATAAAAGGTAAATATGAATATTGTAAAGTCCTAAGTATTTTAGATCTATATACAGTGTAATCACATTGGTATAAAATGAAATACAGTAGAAGGGCTTCAGATGGTGCACCTAACAAGCATAATGTCTGGTTCACCATAACACTCTTACCAGACGATATTTATGGGACATAGGCAAGATTTCAACTGTGTGACTTTTTTTTATCTTGAGTCTCTTTCATTTGGGTTTGCAGGGCAAAAGACTTTCCAGGCTATCCTGTCTCTTGCATTTTAACAGCTACTTTAACTTTATCCTCTCTGTGTAATCTACCACAAAGATAATATCCCCCATAGTTGCTAAGGATGATGGTGAAATGTGGTTGACTGTAAATTTACTAAAGACTTTCAAGAATTTAGGGAATTTTTTGGGGGGGAGAATGCTCAGCCTTGGCAAAGCTATGCAGTCCCTGAATGCCCTTCTAATTTCTTGAAGTAAGAGTACTGTTTGTTTTATAGCCTTTGTATTTGTTTTTACTGTATTTTAAAAACTTTTTGTTTATGTGGAAATTTACAAAGAATATCTTATTTCAGTTCCCTGGATCCTGGCTGAAAACTTGGTGAAAGGAAGGCATGTGATTGTGACTCGAGGCAAGGCAGAAGTGCAGTGTGAGCATTTAATGCTGCTATTATGTTCAGTCTTCAGGAAAACTCTAGAATATGGGATAAGACAGCTGTCAGAATCAGATGAAGAGGAATCTTTCTTCTATGACCCTCGGATGGTACAAGTAAAGAGGAGCTTGTGTAAATTGTTCAGGATGCAGTATAGAGGTGGTGGCTATCACATATCTCTTGCTCACAGAATTCTCCGTCACCAGGAAATAGAATCTCAAGTCCAGTATTTCCCTCTCTGCATGCAGAGTCTCCATAGGACTCTCGTGAAAAACAATCGTCTTCGCCACCATGCTCGTTTCCGTTACACCCTCTTCCTGAAAGACATAGGGGTGCCTTGGCAGGAGAATGTGGCTTTCTGGGAGCATTATTACTCTAAGCCTCACTCTGGGGCTGCCGCTGGCTGCTGCCATACCTGGAAAGGCAATGATGGGCACAGATACACATATGGCATTCGGCACTTGTATGGTATGGAGGGAGGCAAAAAAAACTACACTTCTCACTCCTGTTCTGCTCTCCAGGTAACTGTATTCACAGATTGATAACATCACTGCCATCATCAACATCATAACCATTGTCATCATTGTAATTATTTATATAATTATTAATATCATAGAAGGCTACCAGCATGGATATTTTATCAATTTGCAATTTAGTAGATGGTTAGGTATATACTGTACAGTAATACCTTATTCTGTGGAAACAAGAGGGCAGTATTTAAGCTTTAAAGGAACTATGCAATGGTGCATGGAAAATGGGCTGACAAAGCTGTGATTCACAGTTGCACTTGCTGCTTTCATTGTACTGTACAAATTTAAACATAAGAATGGCCTTAAGTAATAACTTTTTCTATAAATTACCCTGTAAGCATAAAATGAAGAAATACATCCAAATTACTAAAAGTAGTGTAGGCTACAGCTGTTATAGTAGAGTCAGTGATGAGTTATCCTGTCTGTGGAGTAGGTAACCATGTTATTGAATATTGGTGTCTTTTGTAAGTATTTATTCCACAGATATATATTAGTATATAAGTAATTTTTGTGTTACTTTAATGCCTTTACAGGAAATGAAGCCCCAACCACAGGAACCTGGTGGATGTCCCTTCACCTCACAAGCCATTGAAGATATTATTCACCTAACTCCTCATCTTCATGACATCCCACACATTCATCAGGCCATTGCCAAGGAGATGAGGATAGGAAGACCAAATTATGCTTGTAAAATGCTGCTTGGATATACAAAGCTGATGTATAGTGAGTCAGGTGGAAGACATAAGCAAGAAATTGGTACTGGTAATTGCTGCAATGGTAATGGAGGACAGAAGAAAGATGGAAATAGTAAAAGTACATACATTAGTGGACCAGCAAATGGTTCCAAAGAAACTGATAAAGGTTGCAGGTCTTGTACCTTGTATCTACAAAGTGATAATAAGATGGCCAGTTTCAAATCTTCAGGAAGAAATGAACATTTTCATACACCATCTGCTGTCTCCTCAAATATTAGTAACTCCAAGACAAATATGAAATCTAGTCCAGTTGTTGCTAATGAACAGGAGCTGAGCTCGAATATAGTTTCTGCACACAACTACCAAATGCCTACCATTTCTCATTGTAGTTCTTTTAAACTTCAAAATATATCCCAGAAACAAGAAGAGATTTCTAATACCGGTACATTATTATTAAAAAGTACTGATAAGAACAGTTCTGCAACAATAATGGGAAAATATAATAGGAGAAGTAATCACAGAGCAAGTATGGAAAGCACTGAAATGAAAAGCAGTCATTGTGCTGGTTGTGAAAATAGCAATGAGAAAAGGAATCCTAATAGTAACTACTTGTTTACTGAGAGTGAGAGGAAAATATGTGATATAGAAGATATAAGGAGTGTGTTGCCACATTGTCAGTTCTCAAGACCTTCCCACTACTACTTTAAGGTATGTAAACAGTAATTTTTATTTCTTCCTTACATCTGACTATTTAAACTCTGCAATAGTTTAGCATATGGTAGTCCAGTTGGAATTTCCGGTAGTCCACTTTTGGCAGATTTAGATACAGTCTCTCAATTCCCTTACTTCAAAGAAAGGGGGCTTTAAGTCCAGGAGGGACAAGAAACCAGAAATGACACATAGAGACAGCATACCCCGTGAAATGAATTAGGTCACACTCCCATTCACATCCCCTTTCAAAACCACAAAATTTCTAGCTCTTCTCACTCTAGCCACTAAGAGCTGAGTGTGACTCTCTGACTGCTGAAGGCACACATTTCAATATGTCATTTCCCCCTGGGATACCCTGTGTGATTATAGCTATACATAGTGTACCTGTAAAATTGTAATGGCTTCTAATACACAATACAGCATTCCTCCCTTTGTCATAAGGATGTCAGTCACAAACTTTGACAGCCTCAGTTAATAATTTTATTTCACCACCTCCATGTCATGGATGGTGGATGATCATATTGTACTCTGTACTGCAGTAAGTATATTGTAAAAAGAAAGGAATACTAGCAAAGAGTGTTTACAAACATATGATGTGGATGTTGTATAGAATTAAGTTACCAGGATGCTTCTAGAATCTAGACTCTAGACTGTTAATAAAAGAAAGATTTTATGTGGAAGAGCCAATAGGTGCTTTAGATTATATTGTATATATATTTACTTTTTAATTAATAAGGTCCAGTAGCAGTGATGCTGACATAATACTGTACACTGTAATAACATTCAGATTGTCAGTGTGTAGTTACAACACTGCATTATAATGGTGCATGAAATTCAAGTACAAATTGCGGGATGGTGTATAGTTTTAGCATTTGCTGTTAGATATTAACAACAGACCGTATACTGTAGTACGAAATGTGTGCCATCAGGTTACCTTTAAACAGGGAACATTATTTATATTGACAACATAAAGGATACCATTTTATTTGTCGTATTTGTATGTAAAACATTGAATTTTATATTTTACTGTTGATGGCATGTCAGTGTTATTGTGAAGAATGCTTAGGTAATTAAACTTGATTTTAAAATATTGTATTGTACGTTTGTTTTTAATATTTTTGTTTGAAATCTGAATGACAGGGTTCATCATTGACACACTAACACTGCAATGAAGATTTATCTGCTTTACTGTCATTTTAAATATGAAAACATTGTAGAACCTTTGGAAAACAGGTGAACAAAGTATACTGAATAATACTGTACTACAATTACTATAATTATATATTACTATAATGTACTATAATTATTTCATAGTTGTTTTAATTTGATTAGCCTCTAGCTATATGTACAGTACTGGTAGAATACTCTCAGGCAAAAGGGGCCCATACATGCACAGGCCAGCTTGCCTGGTTGCCTGAAGTGGCTGGCCTCGCCTTGGCCTCACTTGCCCACACACGGTTCAGTCGGCCTCACATCTCTTCCTCACTATTGGCGAAACTCTGTGGAGTGAGGGTGGCTATGGATGTTCCTCTAACCACTTTATCACTTAAGGAGATACTTTATAAAGTATTCATATATTGCTGATGATGAATAAAGGCAGCTGGCAGAGTAATGACAGTAACTATATAGATTCAGCCAACCACAGAGTAAAGGAATTTTTATGCTGTCATTCACTAATTTAGGCATAGAAGACAATTAATTTTATGCATTTTTCACTACCTAAAATCCCCGTTATTCAAAAACCCTGAGAGGGGATCTCCAGAATGAAGCACATCCCAATGAAATGAGTGTCAAAATCGTTCAAAACATGGGAAATTTACCCTACCTAAACATTAACTATAAAAAAAAAATATAGGATGATGTATTGTCCAATAGTTTAATCCAAATAATCTTTGCTCTTTATCTTCCAATGAGCAATTTAATTTATATATTTCGGTAAATTCCAACCAAAAACTGCGTTCATCCACTAGAGTGGTCATGGTGGTAAACTAACAGCAGAATTGCAGTAATAACAAGAACATGAAGGAAAACCCTTCAAAAGTGAAATGAGTGAGTGAGTGAGTTGAACCCCTTTTAAGAAATGGTCGCCCCAAGAAGAATGAGTGAGTGAGTGAGTGAGTCAGTTGAAGCATTTTAGAAGTTGTCGCCCCAAGAAGAACAAGAACAATAATTACGATATGACCTTGAGCTCTCGGCTGAGGCCGGAGCTAAAAATTGCTCAAACGAAAAGAGGTATACGGTCAATTATCACACGAATGTATTCAGGCTTCAGCCTTCCGCGACCGCTAGTGACTGGACAGTAGTTACTGTCTGGACTGACTGCCTGAAGTAGGGTCCAGGACCCTGGCCTGAAGTACGCATACACGCTCAAACGGCCTGTGAACCGGACCGGAGCGAATAAAGAAATCTGTCGGCGACGGTTGAGGCCGACTGCACAGGCGGAATTTCTCGCCACACAAGCTCTGTTTTGCCTGAACAGGCCGCCAGACAGACTGGCCTCTGCATGTATGGGCTCCTTTATCGAGTACAGAAAAAACAATTTGCTGACTCAATCCAAACATTTTTAGGACTATCAACTATAAGAGCTTGATGACTTGTCAAGAGGTTTTGGACTCAACTAATTAGGCTAGCTGGTTATTTCTCAGGGCAAATGAAACTTACATATGAAAATGACACATGAAATTAGAGTTGTTGAGGGAAAATGAAAATCAAGAAAGGTATTTGTAAGATTTATATATATAGTAAGTTGGCAATGATTAATATAACTGTCAGGTTTTCCAATCTCCACCATTGTACACCTATCTTCTTATTTTCGAACTGTCAACAGTTACGATAGACTCGTACAGAAAATCGTGATATCTGAGTCAGAGTATAAGAACGGGAAATGAAAAGTAATTATAAAATGTGTAGAGATGTTGCTTGTTGTACTGTACACTCGAGGTCAGAAGTTGTGTCCCGAATCCCGGACACGATGAATCGCAACCATACAAGTTGGAAGGTTCAAACCAAGATCTAATGTATTCATTAATGTATTCATCTAATAATTTCTAATGCATTCATTAGATCTTGGTTCAAACAATGGTGCAGCTTGCGCTTGCAGGTAGGGGTTAATCGGATCAGGGGATAGAGATACGACGTCTAACCGTGAGTGTACATCTTACATAGTAAATTGGATGTTATATTTAGACTAATTTGGGAGCAAGGCGAAATAATTTGCCTTACTGCATACTTTTGTCATTAATTGTGGTATCAATTTATGTGTAAACATTATCTCAAAAATTATAATTTACGTTATATGCGAGTTATCTCCCTCAAATAACTGTTATCAGAGAGATAAAGTGGTGAGATAAAGACTGGAAGGTTGTTTATATCCGTCACTGCCTTGTGGTGGTATCGGTGTAAGTGTCAGTGTGGACCTTGGAGTCAGCATACACAAGTGACACATACGGCCAACTTTGTATACTCACAACTTAGACATCCCGTGACTACTGTGTGTGATTCAGTATTTAACGGAGTCAGGTTTGATTTTGTGCCGTGCCATGCTAGCCGAAGACTACGTGATTAAGCTATATATCCATATTATTTTGACATTTCCGTTGCTTAACTTTCTATAGTATGATGAGATACTAAGATTGATATTATTTTCCGAAATCACCAGCAACACACGAAGGATTTGGCCGACTACGAAGTGAGTGTAAACAAATGTATAGAAAAAGACAATAGAGGTTTTCCTAGGACACAAAATCATTTGGTGTTAGTCCAAGTATATTGTACTGTATATTTCTCCATTGTCGAAGAGTAGAATTTGTTTTAACTTGTGAACCACAAAAAGGTTTCACGTGAAAAATAATATTCTGTTGGATGGTGTAACTTGTGAACCACAAAAAGGTTTCACGTGAAAAATAATATTCTGTTGGATGGTGTCAAAAAATTATTTCTTCTGTCAGTCCGACGTTTTCTCGGCAACTCGGGAGAATTTTCAGTTGAAATTTGGCACATCAATAGAATCTACTATTTGAAAAATTATTTATTTATATATTTTTAATTTGGACACGGCTCCTATCTCCATTTTGAGTGTTGCCCGTGGCCGTAGGGGGATATTGTCCGCTGAAATGTGGGAAATATTTTGAAGGTTTACAATTTTGTAAATTTATAGGTACTGTGCACTAACCAGGTTACGTAATTGTGTGAGTAATCATTCTACTATTAAGAAATTACGGCTCGGTACACACATTGCAAATTACAGCAACTATGAGTAATATCTACGGTCAGAAAACTTATCACCCTGCTATTTACTACCACCTGCGGTCGTTGACTCAGTCTAGCTATTATAGTAGCTTAATTATAAGGGAGATGATTCTACACAACCTCTACCTCTCTCCACTCCTCTTGTCTCGTCTCGTCTTCTCTCCTCCTTTCTGACTAATTTTTCATCGTGCTTTATGTTCAGCTTCTGTGACCTCCCTCTTCATACAAGGTCTTCCAAGGCTAGCGCTGTCTTTCATCACCAATCAATCAATCAGTCTCGTCTTTTTCATTCCTTACTGCTTGTTATTTCTGCGAAGGTTTACCGATACTCCTTTCTGGTGTAATGTAATGATCCCGAAATCAGTTGTCGCCGATATTTCTCCATCCATCAACATTACTTAATGAGGCGGTAACGGAAGGTTGTCCAGCTCTAGTCCAGCAGAGACCCTGTGGGAAACGAAAAATATACCTTAATTAAGAAACACTTAACCATCAAATAACTAATACCGGTACGTTTTTTGACGCTAGTGCAAATGCAGATTATAACGTGTACAACGTATGCCATTGTTTTTTTGGTTAAAAAGAGTTCATCAGGTAATTACTAATTAGGTTTTGTCCTTTTGCTTAATTCATAGTCTGAATTATTGTGAATGAGACATGACCACTAGTTTAATTATGAATAAATTACTCAACTTTGGAACATGACCACCGTTGCAATTAAGGGAGATTAGAGGACCCTGCGGTTTTATCAGCAGAGATTCCATATCGGTTTCGAAGTAATTTATACCTTCAAATTGTGTTTGATGGTCGGAATTTGTCATATTCACCTATAACAGGAAGTAGATAAGATTATTTATCTTATCGTTTTTTCGCCAGCCTTGTTCGGTGTACTAGCTATATAGTCAGTTATGTTATGAAGGATATTTTTATCTATTAAGTGTATAATATATAGATTGCTCTGGTACTTTTTGAACTACATAAGTACCCGTTATTGAAGTACTGACAATATTACATAATGGAACGATAAACAAAGGGGCGATATAAGAAAAAGCGCGTTGTAATGTTTACCCACCAACAAGGAAGGAAGGGAGAGAGAGAGAGAACCGAACCAGTCAGTCTGTCGAATCCTTCATCTGGGTCAAGGCGCGGTCTCTCTTCATCTGACTGTGAGTAGACGAAAATTCTACAGTATATTATTGCTGCTATAGTATACATATTGTCGAATGAATGTGTGGTATATAGGGTATCAAAGTCATCATGTATATATGAAGAAATGTAAAACTATATAACTTTCTCACCACACACACACTGACCGAGGCGTGTGTAAACCTTCCTCCTGTCAATATCTTTCTTTCATTATTGCTTTTTTTATGGAGTTACTTTTATTCTTGAAGAAATTGATGAATTCCTTTTTATAATATTAGTTATCAATGGCATGTTACTCGTCTACATTTCTGAAAGTAGTTACGTTATAATTATTATTTATTGAAATTGTAGCTTAGTTTCATCTTGTTGATAAAATGGTTGGTATCTGTCATTATTACTATTATTATTATTATTATTGTTGTTATTATTATTGCAAGGATCTTTTTCCTCCAACCATAATAGTAGTATCCACTCTTCTTTTAATTATATCTACCTTCGCTTTATAAAAGGCTACTAATCGTTCGTCTCTTCCATTACTTCCACTTCCTCTTTCCACTTCCTCTTTCTATATACAGTACTGTTAGATCTTCACTTCATCGCCTCGAATTTATAGATCGTTAATTCTATCTTTGTCCATCATCTCAATTTTCATACCAGAGTAGCCTACATAAGTACTCTTAATTTAATAGTTTTCTCTCTCTCTCTCTCTCTCTCTCTCTCTCTCTCTCTCTCTCTCTCTCTCTCTCTCTCTCTCTCTCTCTCTGAGAAACTACTGTTACTGACATCCTATTTCCTGTCTAGTCTAATTAGTCATATTGTTCACTCTGTCATATCACCTGACTCCACTCATTGACCTTAATTTCAACACATCATCGGGGTAGGTGGATGGAGGTCTTCGTGTGTGTGTTTATACCGGTACATATTTGTTTTTACCTATTTGTATCTTTTCAGTCAAGCTCGTAATGTCCCGTTTTTTTAAACTCAATTAGGCCTATTATATTTGTCTTCAAAGTTATGTATATTTTTTAAACACACCATATCTGTACAACTTTGCCTCTTATTTTAATTAATTTCTTACCGTGACCTCGATCGCATTGTATGTATTCCTTTTTGACAAGTTTTCTGTATCTATCTTCTTTTTCTGCAACACATTTGTAAACCAATAATATCTCCTCTCTCGTCTAAATTTCTTCCAGTTTAGGTAAGTTTAGTTTCTCTTGTCTTTCATCATAGCTTATTAGTAGTTCTCTTAGACTTGGTACCCATATTGTTTCTGGTCTTTGTACTTTTTTATATTTGGTGATATGTTTAATTAATTTTGGGTTCCATTAGTACTGCAGCATATTTCAAGGTAGTCCTTATTTAAGGATGCTATTATTTTATTGACCATTACTTCGTCTATATAAGTGATGGGTACCGTACTCTGTAATTTGCTAACAATATATACATGTTTCTCACTTTTTCATATTTTGATCAATTTCTTATTTATCGTACGTTACTTCCAAGTTTTTTTTTTTTTTTTTTTTTTTTTTAATTGAAAAAATAAAAAATTGTGTGTGTACGACAATTTACCGTAGACTCAAATGGTTATTACCACAGTGTACATACATATTTTAGAGTACAGTATATACACTGTGGTCATTACTACTGTACTTTGAGCAACCGCTACATCTTGATCAGCTTGGAATGTTGAACTGTTGTTGTATTGGATTTGCATTGGATGTAAACTGCAAGTATAGGAATGATATATACTGCACTGAGGTAATGATATTTTTACTTTAATTTTTAACAGTATACGAGGCACACGGTAATATGGATTAGAATGTTAATTATCTGCTGGATTATAGTCGTCTCTGCTAAATAATTGTAATCGAGTACGTACGGTGTTGCTAGACATCGAAAAGGTAATGTTAACGAGTTTAATATGAAAGGCCGTTTAACCTACTACCGGTAGTTGATGTTCTATTGACAGAAGGGTAATAAATTATGCGAGGAGAACCCAAACATAAATGATGGGTTGATTGATCGATTTGTTGTAACACACACACACACACACACACACACGTACACTCCATTCTTGTACAGTCGGCGGCAAAAGTCATGTCGCCACATCTGTCAAGTCATGAAGTACCGTACATTATGGAAATATAAGTTCTGGCAGAGGCTCGTAAAATTAAATCTACACCTTTTCACCTTCAAATTAAAAAAGATGAACTTCAAATAAAAAAAGATGAACTTCAAATTTAAAAAGATGACTTTCAAATAAAAAAACTGACTTTCGTATTTAAAAAAACTGACTTTCTTATTAAAAAAACTGACTTTCATATTAAAAAAACTAAACTTCATATTAAAAAAACTAAACTTCATATTAAAAAAACTAAACTTCATATTAAAAAAATTGAACTTGATATTAAAAAAATTGAACTTGATATTAAAAAAATTGAAATTCATATAAAAAAAATGAACTTCATTTAAAAAAAATTGAAATTCATATAAAAAAAATGAACTTCATTTAAAAAAAATTGAAATTCATATTAAAAAATTGAACTTCATATTAAAAAAAATGAACTTCATATTAAAAAAATTGAACTTCATATTAAAAAATTGGTAAGCCTATTTCACAGACAATAATACTTACTCTCACTCTAACACCACCTGTCTCCTCACTCTCCCTTCACTCTCACTCTTCTTTCCTGTCTTTCTCTCCACTCTCACTTCAATCTCACTCCACTCACTCCTCTCACTCCACTATCACTCCACCATCACTTCACTCTCACTTCACTCCACTCTCACTCCTCTCCTGGGTTGAGAGGAGTGTGAGTGGAGTGAATGAAGTGAGATTGGAGTGAGAGGAGTGAGATTGAAGTGAGATTGGAGAGAAAGACAGGAAAGAAGAGTGAGAGTGAAGTGATAGTGAAGTCAGAGTGAAGTGAGAGTGGAGAGAAAGACAGGAAAGAAGAGTGAGAGTGAAGGGAGAGTGAGGAGACAGGTGGTGTTAGAGTGAGAGTAAGTATTATTGCCAGTGTAATATATTGGCTTACCAATTTTTTTAATATAAAGTTCAATTTTTTTTAATATGAAAGTCGTTTTTTTAATATGAAAGTCAGTTTTTTTAATATGAAAGTCGTTTTTTTTTAATATGAAAGTCGTTTTTTTTAATATGAAAGTCAGTTTTTTTTAATATGAAAGTCAGATTTTTAATATGAAAGTCAGTTTTTTTAATATGAAAGTCAATTTTTTTTAATATGAAAGTCAGTTTTTTTTAATATGAAAGTCAGTTTTTTTAATTTGAAGTTCATCTTTTTTAATTTGAAATTCATCTTTTTTTATTTGAAGGTGAAAAGGTGTAGAGTAGTTTACTAATTTGTCCTCTTTTATATTGTATTTCTATATGATGAATGTGTTGGTTCGATTATTATCCATTATGTTATCCTTCAAGCAACGCTATAAGTAAAGGGACACGACTTTTACTACCGACTGTACATATGACGTTCTCTTTATGCTTGTGTGTGCAGGCTTGACGTCATGAAACTCAAAATATCCGGATGCTTGTTTACTCTCGTCAGCGTCGTTCTGCCATAGCCATACCATACCTAGTCAAACCATTTATAGGTCATAAAATGCAGTGTTTTCCGTCAGTGTGGTAATTGGTTATTGCACCATATCCCAACTGTAAATTTATGCTGATTGCTCGACACTCTAAAATCAGACTGTTGTTTAATTTAAAGGCAACTGATCAACCGTGTTTGGCGTGCGTTTATAATTATAGCCTTAAATGAAGATAACACAGCTAGGACTGTTTGACTGGTCCCGGGAGTTTGCGTTGTCACTTTACGGTAATATTACTGTCGCCGCAGGTTGCCCACATGACATATACTATTAGAGTTAGGAAATAGTTAGAATATTTTGTGTTTGGTGGGTTGCCCAGATCGCTCTGTAAACTTTTTCTATTGTTTACCCTTAAAACTGTATGTTGCTATTCTGTTATTTATGTTAACCATACTCTGGGTAATACCAAGATCTAGAATACCAGGTCTGCTGCTCATCGCGCATATCGGGTCGGGCTGCTAAAATCATGGTCTAATGTACTGCAACCTGGTGAATAAAAGCGAGCTATTTGAGTTAATTTTATGAACCAAAATTGCACACCAACAGCTATAGTTTCGGATCATTTTTCGAAGCCATCTCATTGGAAGATGTTGCAGTACATTATACCATGACTTTACATACATACGTCGATTGGCCCCCAAACTGAGGCTTCCCAAGTCTGTCAAATTTGGGAAGGGATAGTAGTCTCTATGATCGGGGTACATACGGGTCAATATTAGCGGCCCCTCGCATTTCAGTGGCAAAATTGCCTTGCTTTCTTGCCAAAATTCATGGCTTAGACTTTGAGTAGGTGAACCGTTTTTGTTTCTAAAATTTCTTCAAAAGCATAGGTATCGAAAGTTCTCAGTGGAAGTTTTCGAGAAATTACAAATAGGACTAGAAATAGTGATGTGAAAACAGCATGTATATGGGAGAATTCCTTCCCTCTGCCCGCGTATAGAAAATGGAAGTATTTTAATCCTTATCTCACTCATCTTTCAAATCCTTTAAACACCTCCACCCAAGGGTAACTGCCCCACCTCCAACACACACACATGAATTTTG
This sequence comes from Petrolisthes manimaculis, assembly GCA_034508575.1. Lineage (NCBI taxonomy): Eukaryota > Metazoa > Arthropoda > Malacostraca > Decapoda > Porcellanidae > Petrolisthes > Petrolisthes manimaculis. The sequence continues at coordinate 102,492 of JAWZYT010002108.1, read as the reverse complement.
GCAAGAAAGTAAGGCAATTTTGCCACTGAAATGCAAGGGGCCGCTAATATTGACCCGTATGTACTCCGATTATAGAGACTACTATCCCGTCCCATATTTGACAGATTTGAGAAGCCTCAGTTTGGGGGCTAATCGACGTAGATGCGTAGTGGGGTGACAGTTGATGAGCAGACCTGCTGGTATTCTAGATCTTGGGTAATACAGGACTTGACCTATACCCGTATATAGAGCATTTAATATTTTGGATGGAAACTGTTAACCGGGTGCCCGAATCCTTACATGTGAGCACTTATTAGTTAATGTAGAGCCACTGTGTGGTTATAATGCAATAACATTATACCTATATATGCCATGCCTTAGAATAGGCCTAAATTTTGTTTTGCAGGGTGATCACCATGAAGAGTGCATGGGAGAGCCAAAACCTGCAAGGGGGCGGGGATGATGGTGGTGGTGATCCTCCTGGGGGTAACAGTCACAGTGACGTCCCTGGGGAGGATGGCTCTCACTCTTCGTCATCGTGCTGCTGTCATGGCTGTGGGACCGTCTGCAAGATCTTCTTGAAGTAAGTTTGTTGAACTTATTGTTGAATCTTCTTTCTTTCTGTTGGTGATTTTTAGTTCATGTAGTCAAAGGTGAATAATGCACATATAGCCACTCTGAAGTTTTCATTGCGAGAAAAATCGTCTGATGTTATCCAGAGTATTGTAATTAATTAAAGTAGGTTATCACAACGAATATATTTGATAGATTTGTGTGCCGATTGCAGTATTCCATGATCCATCCGATTAGCTTCCAGTTTATAATCCATTACAGAATGGGAAACATATAACACGTTTTTATGCTATTTTATTCATTCAGTTGTCTTCTTTATCCAGGTACACAATAGGTCGCTCATTGCAATTGACTTTTTATGTCTTGGATATTGCAACAGATCTTGGAGTTGCCTATACTGACTATGTAAAAGGTTAGTCATTTCTATCAAAGTTGGATAACTTTACAATTTCATTTTGAATGAGGTTATCTCCCCATATATGATAAATTTTCAACCTGTGCTAAATCAGAACAACAATGCATCACCAGACACTCATCATGGCGAGTATTTGAACCAGCTGCTGGCCATCCCCATTGTGGTTCTGTTGGCTGATACACCACCTTACTGAAGCTGATTAGTATAGTTTATCTAATCCATCACTTTGCATTCTACTGTTAAGTATATTTTTTAGTTGATAGAAAGTTTGTCCACCTAGCAGTGCTATACTGAAGAGAGCCTATAAGCCCTCCATCCCTATATAATGTACAGTACTGTACTTAAATTACAGTAATAGCAAATGGTTCTTATATATACAGTATTACTACCATCAGTATCTGTAGTACTATGTCCACCATCATCATCACCAATATAAATATTATTTATTATCACTACTACCAATATCTACAATATACACCATCACTTCCACATTGAGCATTAATATACATCACCACTACCAGCACTGTATATACTGTATACTGTATTAGCCACCATCACCACCTCCTTGTTATTTGTACAGTAAAATGTATGACCACCATGTCCACCACAAGTGTCCATAACCACCATCATCACCACAAATAACCATAACCACAGTCATTATCCTCATGGAGGTTGTGTCTATCCGTAGGCGACATCATATTTGCCAGCATCACCTTGGGTCTGGTATTTGCTCCTGGCCTGCTCTTTGCCCTCTTCGCCTTCACACAGGTCCTAATGTCACATACAGGCATCCTAGCTTGTATAAAGGCACCCCTCTGGCTCATTGGCTTCCCCTTCCTACCTCTCTGGCCAATTTTCAGGTGAGATCGAGTCAAATATAGATTTAAATTACTGTTTCTCATTGAGAACTAGGTTTTGTTTGCCATTCCTTGTTATATAAAAGTTGTATTAAAGATTATTTTCTGGTTTATGTAGGATGATTATCACACAACAGTCACCTTAAGAAAAATAGTTACTATAGTGTAGAATACTTCTCTTCTACTACACAGGGACCTACATCAGATCTACCATGGGATGATGGCACTCTTTCCAGCTAACAGGAAATATCATCTTGATTTTCTTAACAAACCAAGTCGAGCTTACTTACTAAAGTTCCTAGAGGCATTTGTTGAGGCGGCTCCACAGATCCTCCTGCGACTCTACAAGATCACTCTCCGGAAGCAGGAGATGCCCTTTTCCAAACTGGGTAAGAGTGCAACCTACTTTACAAGGAAAAAACTTTAGATATATAAATGATAATACTGTACTGTACCATGTCTTTCAACCTCCTACATCATCATTACTGTATATTACTTTATTAATATAATAATATATTAATTTTTATCCCTATCAGGGTCTAAAAGTACAGATTGATTTTTTTTAGTGAATAAATCTTAACTTTGTCTGAATGTCCTTAATTTGGAATTTGATTAAAATGTAATTATATAAGAGGTGTTGTAACCCAACAGGACCACTGGAGATAGTGCAAGTATCCTTCTCCCTAGTGACTTTGGCCAATAAGCTCATCTCCACCCAACAAAAGACCATTACCACCCAACAGATTATCAACGGGGATATAGATAACAGTGAACGTTTCAAGCTGCCTTGTCTTGTTCAGGTGGGTAGAAAGAAATTGTAAGACTTACCAGTGAATTTATTATCTTGGGTTACTGTGTGTTTAAAGAACATAATTTATTTTATTATTGTTCTATGTGAACTGTGTACAGCATAACAACTAAGAGCAATATATGTTTCCCATATACCCGGTATGCTGAGCTCAGGTGAGAAAGGATGTGTAATATCCAATACTGTTTGTCTTTCAGAAATATCACCCTGGAAATGTTCATATCCCATGACCTTGACAGGAGAAATGTTTTCATGTTTTCAGAGATTTGGAATGAATTTTGTGGATGGTACAACAAAAAATTGAGTTTCAAATCTTTAGAACTCTCAATGTTAAAACAGCTATGACAATCAAACATTACATTTGTTTGCACAGTACAGTTGAACCTCGTTATTTCGGACTAATAGGGGGGAGAGGGTGTCCGTATTTGCGGTTTGACCGTAATTGCGACGAATTTTTACGAGGGGTACGAAATAAAAATAAAAAAAACAAAAAAAAACGTGTTTGTACAAAAATTAACACAAAATACAGATATATCTACATAAATAGGTATGTAGTGATGTGTAAATAATATACCTAAATGTTATTTACCTTGTGTGGTGAAGAGATGAGTTTATTTCTTGCCGTGATCGTATAGTGGGACGTATCAGAGTAGCTATTTAATACTGTTTAATAAAAACAAGAATGATGTAGTGATACGCAACCACTCCAAGTCTCCAACCCGCGCTTGTAAAGATAACAAATCACGCATGCGTGGTAGTGGTCTAGGTGGTAGGGGGAAGGGGGAAAATAACGGGATATCGATTGTTTACATTTTATTAGCCATACTGTACTCTGGTGTTTCCTTCTCCTTTATCTATTCGAGAAACATCTTCCTTCTTTCTATCGAAGGACATGACCTTCCGTTTTGTAAATGCACCACCTGGCATGAAGCTGGTGGTTAACTCGTAAATTACTAAAAATGAGCGAGTCAAACACAAGGTGACAACCCATGTTAGGCCTATATTCCCTTGACCTTGAGCTAGGGTGAATGGAGACTGAGGGTAGGGGGGGGGGGAAGGAGTGAGGGAGAAGTGGTGGCAACACACACCCACGCTTCGCAGACGACATGTTCATAATGATTTCACTCATTTTGTATAAGAACTCCTCGGATTTATTCGAGAGTCAACTGTATATATACATAAATAGGTATGTAATGATGTGTAAATAATATACCTACTGTATAATGTAAAAAATATAATAGGAAAAAATAGAGAAACCAAAATTCAGACAAAAAAAAATCTCCAGCGGATTGTGTCCGAAATAACCGAAATCCGAAATAACGAGGTTTAAATGTACATAATTATGTCCTTTCTCAAGATTAGTTCTCCCTTCATTAATATACTGTACTCATTCTCCACACAGCTCCTGGGATTTCTGTGGTGGTCAACATTTCTCGTGGCCAGGTTTGAGGTGATGGCTGTCTTTGCTGGTTCCCTCAAGTGGTGGATCTTTGTGGTGATTGGAGTACACGTGGTATTGGTGTTCCTGTTCCAGACACTCGGATTACGGAAGCACGGGCTACAAAGGATATTCATCTATCTTTTCAGTGCCTTTGTCTTCATATTTGCTTATATCCAGTTTAACATGCAGGCGAGAATTAAGGTAAGATATTTATCACATGAAATTTTGTCGGCTTCTGAATAACCTTATGAATTCTCATGAGGTTAACTCCCCACCTATAATGAATTTTATACACTGCCATACTGGAACCATTTCAGTAAACAATATACAGTAGCACAATTTCCCCATTGTAGTTACGATTTGAACCCACACATCTGTTCTATGACCCCGATCATTAAAGATTTTAGTGTTGAGGTACTGTAGTTGAATACATATACAGTAGGTCACAATAGTCCTCATATACAGTACGTCACAATAGTCCTAGGGTCTCTTCACAAATACCCTCTAAGAATTACCAGGGGCACAGTGGTAAGCAAGTACTGTAATGGATAACAGTCACTGGGGATTGGAGAGAGTCATGGCTACAATTACACTTGAATTTATTTCTTCCAGGTAACCGTATGGTTGTCTTATACAGTCTACTCCATCCTCGTCCTCCTAGAAAACTCAGTCATGTTGGTAGTCTGGTATTTTGCACAAGAGGTTGCAACTGCAAACTACCCAGAAGAGGACCAACTGGCTTTCGCCTCCCACCGCCAGCTGCTCATTTATATTCATTATGGTGTGTTCAGTTTCTCTATGCTGATGATGGTCTTAACATTTTGGTGTGCTCCCAATCTCAGACAGAATAAAGTGGAGGATGATGAGGAGGAAATGAAGGCAATACGTGTGTCCTAATTAGGTAAGTTTTTAAAGTTAATATGAAAGAATATGCTCGCGAACACAAGCGAGCCGTTCACCTGTTGACGGGCTTACCGCTTGTGTACGCAGAGGCACACTTGTTGTGGTGTCCAAACGAACGTGTCTGACCAGTCACAGCCGGGCAGGAGCCAGAGCAGATGGTCGAATGGGTCGTGAGAGGTACGATAACTATGGTGCCTAATAACAAGGAACGCAAGTGTATAGCGCTGTGTACCATAATAAATGCTATGTGCGTGAGGAAGAAAAAGACCACAGTGCAGAAAGACAAATGGTGTAAAGACTGGCTAATACTACTGGGTATCCTGATCAGTGTTTGGTGAATTCGAACCACCACCAGCACGGGCAGTTTGCGGGTGTGCTCGCGAACACAAGCGGTAAGCCCGTCGACAGGCAAACAGCTCACTTGTTTTCGCGAGCACTGCTTGATCGTGTTTTTAAGATTAATGAAAATGAATATGAGAAAGCAGTGAAGGCTGTGTGCAGCTTCCAATCAGGTCACAGAGAAGGAAGAGAAGGGGAAATGAGGGTAGTGTCTCACCCGTGGTATATGAATTAAGTGTTCACTTCTCCTGCGGCAATTTAGTTGTAATCTGACTGTGGTATCCAGTGAGATATGCTAAATTAAGACAGAAATGTGAGTGACAGATGAATAGTAGTGAGTGACCAGCCTGTGATGGACAGGTGCAGCCAGCTGTTTTGAACTGTGAACTCGTAGATTCGTAGCTTCAGTCAGCTGCCTGATGATAGTACAGTATGGGCATAAATGTTTCGAGTTTTCTGACACTCCTGTGTTGGTCACGGCTATCCATCACTGACTGGTCAAAGACTATTTGCCGTGACTATACCATTGCACAAGTTAAGGACAGGGGAGTACTGTACTGCATCCCACTTGATGACATACTGTACCCTGCTTATTGATGTATGTAATATTCTAACCACCCATATACAGTGTGGTCATAATAAACATTCTCATTGATACTTTAACCTCTTCCATCATAATATTTGCTTTGTAATGTCCCTCAGTCTGTCTCCCATTTTCATGCATGGTTATTAACTATTGCTGACCCTCTTACCTGAAAGGTATCCTCGAAGAATCCTCAAACTTTCTGTTACTGTACCTTAATGGTGTCCTTTCTTTAAATTAAATTTAATATTACCAATTGTAACTCTTTTGAGAACAATGATCCCTTGTGATTATAACTAATTTGTGTAGTTTCCTCTAGCAATCTTTTATGGTGAGTTAGTGTTCCATTGTCTCAACTTCATGGTAGCAGTGTTGATATTGTTTATAGTACAGGTGTTTGTACCACACACATAGAGATACTAGTTCTCATATGGAGGATATAATTTTTTAACATTATGGTGTCAAACTGATATAGCTTGTGATTTAAAGGAATACATAAATATAAATCATGGGCAAAGCAGAAATGAGGACTGGTTGGTGTAATGTCTGAAAAAAACTATACCGATACATTCATGGACTGTATACATGGGCTCCTGATATGTCCCACCTACAGTGTACCTCAAAAGGTTGCCAAAGAAACAGAATAAATATAGAATACTTTACAGTGATGTCTGATAACTACTACACATCCTTGGTAGTATGCAAGAAAAATTATCGGCCAGATGATGATGAGGTCTGGAATGGTTATTCTGTGTCATGTCAGTGTTGCCATCACATCAACCATTAATTTTCATTAACTTTTGGATTATTCTCTTAATACCACTAAACAAATAGTTAATGTTCAGCGTTTAATTGCTCAGTGTGATTCATTTTGACCCAGATATAGCAACATTCATTTTGAAAAATATATTTGAACAAAAACTAAATAGTTGTACACAATGATGTTAAAACTTATGTGCCACATACTGTACAGTATAGAAAACAGAAAGGCTCCTCATAGTTTGTTTTCAATTTACTAAATTATTTACATACTCACAATATAGAACCAACCCCAGCCATATTCTTATTCAGCACCTTATATTCCTTTACTGGTTGTGCAGAAACTCAGATACTGTACTGTAATGAATTTTACCACAGAGGCCATGAGCTGGTAAGGAAAGGGGATTTAGACAACCATGTCTATACTGTACACTTCCTTTACAGAAACACTCACATACATTATTAACCAATGAAGAACAACTGACAAGTTTTGTATATATTTTTTAGTAAAGCCAGACAATTTTATTTATTGGAGGGTAGCACTCCTGATGCCTAAAGGTTAGAGACTATGTCAAAATATTATTAAATAGCTGTCCATGTTTTAGAAATATACTAGGACTAAATTCTTTCCTTCATCAAATTTCAAAGGAATATGGACCCAAAGAAACTTAAATTCTTCAGTGAATTTGCACAATGCAAACATTAGGGAAAGCTGTGCAATATCAATGTTCTTGAGTAATTTGCAAGCTTCAGAAAAATATAAAGCAATATCCAGCATACGAACAAATACATCACACTACTTCACACAATACTATAATGCATACAAAAAACAGGGACCAATAATATACATTCATGAGCTCATACATCAGTAGCACCATTGCAGTATAATTTAGCAGCACCAAACCATAATAAAGTGAAATCTTCAGTAAAGATAGCATCATACAGGCCATGTTCCCCTAACTTACACTCATAACTGCTATTCAGTCTGATACGTTTATGATTTAGAGCCTCTTTAAGGGTGCTGTTGGTGTAAGACTGAATAGTTGTTGGTAAGTACTGGTTGGTGAAAATACTGTACAGTAAGATGCCATACTAACAGTGTCAAGTTGAAGATCAATAATTTGATCTTTACTTTTAGCAACTTTAAATTAGCAAAGTGCAACCATGAATAAAAAAAAAAGAATACTCATTGATGACAATTTCCAAAAAATATTTACTTATATAATAGAGAAATATATATATATTTGACTTGGATAAAATGTTCATAAATTTATACAACTCGCTGTGATTTTTGAGGTAGTACTGTTAAGTAATATCTTTCTCTTCACTTTCAGTATCAAATACTGTAACATACTAGAACATATTTATGATATGCATCAATATCTATTTGTATATATATGTCATTTGATTTATGAATACATCAAAAAATACAGTATAACTTCCAACCCTTCTTTTTCCTTTGTGTTTGCTGTCCTTCCTTTCTGTCTCCCCCCTTGTGGTACAAGGTCCTACTGGCCTAGCAGTCTTCTTTCTTCCCCCATTCTAATCTTCAGCATAAATGGAAGTGGATTCCATTACTACAGGATATCTCTGGAATGCATTCACCTCATGCCCCTGCACTGCAGATACTGACCCAAGGGTAACTTCAAACAGTCAAAGGACTTTACACAAGCTAGAGCATAGGCTACATAGTTATTTATGAAATTATGATACACAATACTGCAAATCTGTATAATTTTGAAGATAGATGATTATCAGCATACTGTACTTAAGAAACTTCATTTCCTCTACCAATTATCTTTTGAAAATAACTACATTACAAGTATATACTGTACTGTACTGTGCAATGCATTGTAATGAAATACCAACTTATCCATTCTTGTACTGTACATATTTATAAAATTTATAAATTTTCCTTAAAATTTGTTGTCACACATTTTGCCAAGATACCACATCAAATCAGAGTGACTTTTGAACATTCTCCATTTCCACAGGAAGTCAGATGGTGAGGCTAAATTATGAATTTGTACAGTACATTAATAATGGAGGGATTGTCAGTTACAGTACTGTACTGTTTCTCATGAACTATATAACACTTTGCCATCAATTAGTGTCACAAATGACATTTATGTCAGCACCACCTTGCACTTAAGTACAGTTAATCATCTTTTTTCTGTCATACAGCCAATGTACAGTACAAAGTCTCGTATAATAGCTAAACATCCATAGTTTCAGGTCAGACTGTCATGGACCAGCCACGTCATTACTAAAATATGATCTTATCAGTACAGCTATTCTGTACCTCTGAAGTTACCACCATGATTTGAACGTTCAGGTTTTATTTACGAAACTTGGCTGAGTAGACAGTCTTAGTTTGGGGAGGTGGGTAGTGGTACATATAGGACAGGTGTTGTTCAGGCATAATAAGATTCTCCACCAGGTCTGGGGTGACTTGAGCAGCAGCTGTTGCCACTGCAAGTGGATCTTCATAGTTTGGTGGCTCTTGTTTCATCACTGCTGATCGCTGAGGAACTTTCACGTAAGTTGCAAGTTTTCCAGAAGTCTGCGGAATATTAGTAGCTGCAGGTATGGTAATGATGGGCATGACAGAGGTAGCAGGGGCTACTGAAGTGGTCATGGGAGTGGGTTGCATCATCACAGGAGTCATTGTTTGGTGCATCTGCATGTGGACCTCTAGGGTGTAACTCTTGGCAAAGCACATTCCACATTCCTCACACTTGTACTGTTTGTTGGGACGGTGAGTGTGCTGGTGAGCCAAGAACTTACCATTCGTTGTGAATGTGGCATCACACTCATCACACTTGAAAGGTTTGGATTCCCCATACAGTTTTCTGGATGGTCTGTCATCATAAATTGGAGGAATTCTTGTAGTTGTGCCATGACCGTGTGCATATTTAACATGTTTTTTTAATGTTACCAACCTCATAAATTCTTTATCACAAAGTTCACACCTAAAGGCTTTTTCCTTAAAGTGATTCTTACAGTGATTCGTTAATAGGCCTTTAGTTGGAAACTGTTTACCACATACACCACACTCCTCTGGCTTCAATCCCTTATGTGCCATCATGTGCAAATCATATGACACTTTTTTATCAAACATTTCCTGGCAATAATTGCACCTGAATGGTCCAGCCTCCTGATGTCTCCTTATGTGTTGCCTGAGAGCACTGCTGTCAGAAAATGCTTTACCACACTCATCACAGTTGTAAGGCTTTTCTCCAGTGTGAATGCGCCGATGCTTTGTTAGATGATCACTCTGATAGAAAGATTTTCCACAGTCACTACAAAGGTAAGGCCGTTCTCCAGTATGAATCCTGAAGTGAACAGTCAGCATACTTCGCTGTGTAAAGGCCTTCCCACATTCCTTACATTCATAGGGTCTTTCCCCAGTGTGAATCCTTGTGTGGACCACAAGGTTGCGATTGTTTGCAAATGCCTTCGCACATATTCCACAAGTGAAGGGTTTCTCACCAGTATGAGTCTTTTTATGATACTCTAAGGTGCTTCTCTTCAAAAATCCCTTCCCACATACTGTACATGTAAACTTCCCATCAGTGACCTCTGGTGGAACTTGCTGTATTTGGCCTACTTGTTGTACTTGCTGTATATGCTGTACTGGTAATTGTTCAACCTGTATTTGATGGGTCTGGATTTGCTGTCCTTGTATAGGTGGTGGCTGGTACTGTTGGGCCTGTTTGGTCCATAGGTAAAGTGGAATCTGCTCTTCCATTCCTATTGATTTCTTGCAAATGACACCAAACTTCAAGACAGGTGCCTGACTGACCCCTACCCTACCATCTCCACTTCCTCCCAGTCACTCACTAACACCAATATGATCGTTCAAAGTACAGTACCCACATTAGACTGAGGTAGAGACCACATTGACCAAACAGTTGAGACTGATCTCGAGGAGGGTAGAACGTTGGCATCAAGATGAATCCGACTCATCCTGCAAAATAAAATATATTTAATATAATGTAATTGCTCCTTTTCCATTTATATATGACTACAGTACAGGACTGGAATTCTACTGTCCTTACAATAATTCTGTACAGTACAGTGTGGAGTTTTGTGTTTAATGAGTGAAGTTTTAGTGATCCCTTTAGTTTTATTACCTATCCATATAGGAACAGATGGACTATGGAAGTACTAAATGAATTTGACTCAGGACCGAAGGGGTGTCAAAACCCCATTTGCCCTTCACATTTCATACCTTAAATGGGATTACTGTCAATTAATAATTTAGAGCAAAGTGACAACAGCATTCCTTACATAAAACTACTTAATCACACATTGTAGATCATAAATCATACATCTGCTTTGTTGTGAGTTCATCCAAATTGACATCCCTGAGTTGTCCTTCAGAGTCCTTACATTACCCCCCATCAAAGATTACCCTTCATCCACCCACATCAATACTCTTTATATTCTATTACCACCTCTTGTAACCTTATCTGGCTCTTATCCTGTGGTCAGTACGTTATTTATGGGCTAGATACTTACAAGAAAATGGAATAATACACAATGATGTGGGCTATATCCTCTTCACTATCAGCAAATGGCGTTGATGAGTAGTAGTGCGGCGGTGCCAGATCCTCCCATTCCTTCCTTTTACCACAATACTTTGGACTTGTGTCACATTGATTCGTTACTTAAATAAGCCTTCTTTCATTTACAACCGTTACACTCGGTCGTAAATACAGTCGTAAGAAAATTATATGATATTAACTGCCTAAATAAAGATAACTATAACGTTTTATGTTGAGAGATAAGTAGTATTATGGTTATATTATATCAAAGATGCACGTGGCGACCCATTGTGTTGATCACAAGTTTTGAGAATTGCATTGATAAACTTAATACACTGCTTCATCAAACTGGTCTTTCTTGCATAACATCCTAACATGGACAGGAAATTGTTTAATATAAAGTACCTAGTATTTATTTCTAATGATTAGTAGCCAGTGCAGCTACATAAGAAATTCATTTAAAAAATGAAAACATCAAAGTAAGACCGAATGTTCTATTGAACCGAAATATTAGGCTCTTGAGATCCACAAAATACTAATAAAACGATTTGCGTTAATTGATTACATGAATACGACACGGAAAGTGTAAATGATGAAGCTTCAACACACATTAATGATCACGGTTCAAGTGTCATGGTTTTGTTAAACTCCATTTTGCAGCGCGATTTGCATTCACATTTTCACAAATATAGGAAATTACTGAATAGTTGTGAAGTGTAAAACAGCTTTTCCGTGAAAAAAGAACAGCAAAGAGTACAAAGGTTATCTGACAGTGACAGGCATACAGTGGCAGTGTCAGTGTGGCAGCGGAACATGAATAACGGGATTGTACACGATCTCTACTGATGATGAAAACGCTTAATTAATCATTATTTTCCGTAATTTTATTACGTATACCTATTTATCTATAATAAAGAAAATATCGTAATGATTTAACATTTGTCAATTTTGAGTATATTTCTGTTAAATCTCTTCATAATACTCTATTATAATAATACGGTATGAAGTCTGCAGCAGTCGTCGCAGTTTGCTTTCTCAACAGGAATTCATTGCTAACAGTCAACAGTGTATTTTGCAACTTTTGTTATCCAATATTGTAATTGAATAATCGGTTACTCATCTAAGAAGACCTCTGTAAATGAAAAATATCGTACGTTAATTGGAGCAGAGGACAAATGAACAAGACTACCTACTAGAGGCTAGCAACAATATAATCAGCTGAGCCTTGAGGTTAATGAGGTGACAGTGACACACACACAGTGATACACCTACAGTTACAGTAAAGATAACATTAGATCAGTAAGGTATAGTGGTAGATCTTGCCTTGGGTAATTTGACCATCATGTTAGTGAGACATTAATTAAAGCATGAATGGACTACAAAGTTTTATTAATTACAGTAACCAACGAGGAAATCTTTGCTGCGTGACAGACTTCAGATATGTTATTGTTTTACACATATTAAATGTATTCCTTCAGTTAGTGTAATGGTGTAACTGAAGTGGGGTTCTACTATGATGAGGCATATTCTTTCCTTCCATGCTTCAGTTTTGTAGTGAGTTGGAGTTGATATATCCTTGTTGGTGTTGGTGGCAGGTTAGGTATGTATGTATGTGTGCCAACCACTCACTTGAAGGTATTATTAAACGTTAGGAGTCACCCTATTCATGTACATATTTCTTTTCCAGCAGGTGAGTAGGCTACATTCCCTATTTCTCTCACTCACAACTCACAACAATGGATTTTGAGAGTGAGTTGTCATGTTCGTCAGAGTACAAGAGTTTCCGCAGTACAGTTCCTCTCAAGCAACTAGCTGTTGACAATGATGCTACAAAGGTGAGAGTTACTACTGTACTAATATCATTTTTAGATAGTGAAAAGTATATTTAACTTAATGGTTTCCAGCCTCCTGTCAAACCCCACATCAATAATTTTAAGTTTAAACCATCACTACCTGAAATAATGAATTTATTTAATTTGCATGCCTGTTTATCATATACAGTAAATATATTAATTGTGGTTATTAGGATAGAATAAGTAATAGCTCATTTATTTCAATCTTCCAAATATTAGTGGCTCTTCTGTTATTTTGTAATAATGCTTTGCCAGTGCTTTGAAAATTTTTCAAAAGGCCCATTCTGTCCATGAATAAAGCTTCTTGTACATATTTTATAATTAGTTACATTATTAATATGAAAGAAATTTGTATTGATATAGTAAATGGTAATTTTCTTACATATGACTGTAACCTCCCAATGTGTACACTGCCTTCTGATGTGCTGCTTTGTTGCTGTGTTGTCTATACAGTACCTCATGTGATTTTAGAAGGCAGAGTTAAAACTGTGACCAACCTGCTACTTGACAGATATGGAAGTTGTATGACGCAGGCTCCCGTGGTGTGCGGTGTCCTCTAGTGTGTCTACCGCCAGTTAGTGGGACAGCTGATTGTTTCTTCAAACAGATCCTGCCTCTTACAGCGCGAGGATACAGAGTCATATCGGCAAGTTGATGCAGCAGTTACGCCTCCATTGGATTCACCCTTGATCTCATGATTATTGGATTAGCATCATGTTTACTGTAATTTCATTAACAGTTTGAAATTGCATTTCAGTAAGTTCAGTATTGGGCTTGTGAAGCATGTCATAAACATTTATGTACTGTAGTACTATGCAAAATATGATTAATAGATAGTAAAACTATCCACAGGAAAGGCATTAGTGAATAGTTGGGTGGGTATGGTATGTGAAAGGAAAAACATTTCCCCATAGTTTCCAGTCTCTCAGTTGAGATACCTAGGTTACTCAAGAATAGTATATAATAGAGTGGTGTATAATGTAAAAAAATCATACTTGACAAACAATATGTTTTGTATATACAACTTCTAGGTTGAGTATCCAGTCTACTGGACAGTGTCGGAGTGGTGTGAGGGCTTCCGTCGCCTCCTAGATATTCTTGAGATCGACCGAGCACATATTTTAGGAGTGAGTAAGACTTTGATCAAGTAACATATAATTTAGTGAGTTAATTAACCTTTACATAGGTTTATTCTTGATTCAAAATACAGTACATTGTTAGGAAGAATTATTAATATCATTAGAATTTTGTTGACATAAGAATGGCAAGTCAAATACAGTGTACATGGCTTAATATCTTACTGTCGGGATATTTTAACCAGTCATGGGCTCAAAGGCGACTGTGATAGAAATGAGCATTGCAGATGTCCATCATAACAGTGTATGTCCTCACCAATTTACTGTTACATCTGTCAGTGTAGTACCTGGATGAAAAATGTAGAGTATTAAATTTCCAAATTTCAATTTGGCATTCACAGTTTGAATTTCAGCCTTTTATTAATGCACTTTTTATTATATACAGTATATTCCACACACATTAAATATAATTACAGTATAGCATGTATAGTACATACAAAATGTACAGTATCAGCATTCTATGCATCTGGCTGATAGGGTAATCTTATTGTACATTTTCCAGGCATCACTCGGTGGATTTCTTGCACAAAAATTTGCAGAGGTGACAGTCAATTGTCCACGTGTGGCCTCCCTTTTACTCTGTAATTCCTTCACTGACACCAAGGTCTTCAATTATGCTGAATCCTCCCCAGTGTAAGTGTTGATATCTTGAAATCAATAGACAAGAAGCTTAAGTCCTTGACTGTACTACAGTATTCTATTTGCTGCAGAAGCCATGAATACTTTGCCCTAGTTTCCCAGACTTCAGAAATTATTCCCACCAAAAAATTAAACATTCTTTATTTTTGTATACATTACCAGCTATAATAGTTTCTCTGGTACTCTTTCCTTCTGCTAGAGTGTCATGTGGCCCCTATTGCCAAGTACTAGAATGATATATGTTATTGTCATTCCCTTCAGGTTTTGGATGATGCCTGGGACGTTACTAAAAAAGATGATCATTGGACGATTTCCCAGGAAACTGATGGACCATAACATTGCTGACTCCATAGACTTTATGGTAGAGAGGGTCAGTAAAGTGATGGATTTTATATAGTATGTAACACCCACATGGTTGTCAGTCTTTTCAGTACTGTATTTGTTAGCATAAAGATAGCTAATTCTCATAGTCATCAAAATTCTTCTTTTTAATAATCATGTTTGTTCTTTTTCATTGTGATTTCTTGCAGTCATTATGGAAATACTAGTTCCTCTCTGCTATGAGAATCTAATGTAGATGCATCAGATTTTGCTTATATGGCATTATCTAATGGGATAAGACCATGAAGTGACCTATGAGTACAGTACTATACAATGTAATGGTATCTATGGGATGTTCTTTCTGCAGTTGGAGAGCCTTGGACAGAGTGAGCTTGCTTCACGACTTACTCTTAACTGCTCCGCTGACTACGTCCAGCCTCAGAATGTCAAGGTAATCATTCTTTTTGAGTATGGTGGTGTGTGAATTGTACTGTTGCAGTAAAATATGTACAGTACAGTAGTTTTGTTACACCTGGCTAATGAGAAAAACTTCTTGAAGCTTTGACATGGCATTCAGGTATATAATTATATATACCGGTACTGTACTGTACTGGTATACTGTACATAAATTTTTTCCATAGTTTTATTTGAAGTGTGCCTCAGGTGAGTGTAACCATTGTTGACGTGTTTGACGAGTCGGCCCTGAGTCAGTCGGTGAAGGAGGAAGTCTACAAGTGCTATCCTGATGCTCGTCTCGCTCATCTTAAGACGGGTGGAAACTTCCCCTTCCTTGCTCGTGCTGATGAACTTAATATTTACGTTCAGGTGAGACAAGAAAGTTTTCTCTTTATTACTTGTATCAGTTTGCATCAGTTAGCCTATAGGCTAATAGGGATGGTTGTCAACCAAAAAAAAGGAAAATAAGGAAACCTTTAAGCAACTTTAATTTTCACTCACACTCATTCAGAATACATGTACAGTAGTGTACAGTATGTGGATTTTAAAAGATATAAGGCTTATGATTGACTCTGCATTTAAATTTATTCCCAATAGAGTGCAATTATATATCAGGCATAAAAGTTGAAGTTAATGATGCTTCAGCCTAAGATCATGCTTTTATCACTTTTGGTTGTGCAATTCCTAAACCTCCTTCTTATAGAAGGGTAATTAGATTCAGAAGTTACAAGAAGACCAAACATAAATTTTGGCAGTCCCTTACGGAAGAAAACTTCCCTTGGGTGTATCTTGTCCTCAAAGTGTAGGCCATTAGGCTAACAGAAAATGGTGGCCAAATTGTAGGTTGATTTAATCAACATTATTATACTGTACAGATATCATTAGATATTAATCAGAATATGTCCAGTATATGTCCCCCCTTCCAGAACCATCATCATCATCATCAACACCCCATTTCCCTCCAGAACCATAATTGTATAATTGAAGTCATCATATTTTATTTAAACTAATAGAGGTAATATACTTGCACGGAGGTTTTAAAATATATTATGAACATGTCACTTTACCCAGGTCCACCTACGGAGTTATGAGGGAACTCAGCTGAGCGCCACTGACTCTGGAACACCAGTTGAACGATAGCAGAGAGAAGTCAGGTTCCTCGAAACCTGGAATGTTTGGTTACAATGAGGAAGAGTGAAAATTGAGTTTTAGGAATGGGATAATATGAAAGAAAAGTATAAAAATCTAAGGAATTTTTTTTTTCAATAAGTCTTGAAAATTACAGACTAATCAAGCTACTGTAATCAGAAATTAGGTTAGAACAGGTATTGATGGTGAGAATATAAAAAAGTAAGAAAAGTGTAATGAATGCCAGGGGCAAAGAAGGGAAGCCATTCCAACTAGAATGGCTTAGAAAATGTACGGTATGTGAATCTTACATTTTCATGCGATGTTTCATTATAGATAGTGTTATTAAAATCCAACTCTGAGTGAATGGTCCATGATGGAGATTAACCTTTTAAATATTGGTAGCAAGTGATATTAGGACTGATAGAATTAAAGTACAATACTCATTTTAAGCAGTGAAAATGGGATTGTATGAAATTAGTAGAGTAGACTAAATGAAGAGCAACCATTTCCTCCAAGCTGTAGTTTACTACTGTACAAAATACTGTATACCTTTTTTATTAATTACTGAAGTTGTATATGTTTTGGTAAAGTTAGAAGGAATTGTTAAAGTTGAACAGTCCACAGTATCTGCCTCTCTGTAACTTAATTTTACTACTGTACTTAGTTTGTATGGCCAAGCTCAGTAGAATACATTTCTACCACTTTGTACTAACATTGAAGTATTAGAAGGATATTGAAGCATTGGCACACAAATGCATGATAATCAGCTGTTTAAATAAGCATAAAGTTAAAGATTAACAATCATATGACTAACTATATTGATCAGTTATAGGGTAATGAATATTTAAGCAGTGTAAGAATGTAATGTTTTGACAGAAAAGCCAGATAGGGAATACTGTATACAAGAGTGCAAATCTATTTTTTTAACACAGAGTGGTTGAATCGTGATCAAAGGACAAATAGTACCATTGTGATCAATGTTTAAGTCTTGTAGGTAATGTTTTATCAACCTGTATCTGGGCTGTGATGGTAATGATGTCTTGAAAATGTAATTTATTACAGTTGTACAGGATGAGCTTAAAAGTTTTTTCCATTATTTCAAACATATATTACACAAATCTATGCTATTACAAGAATACCTGTGTTAAGAACCCTTATGGTTTTTGCTTATTTTACCTAAATACAAAAAAACAAAATTGTCTATTGCTTGTGAACTTCAACATAACATGGTTATTAAGATGTAATTGTACTGTACATCCTTTTAAGCACCATTCTTGACATTATACTCATCCTGTATTTACTTATAAAGGTACTGTACTGTCTATGGCTACAGTAGTACTGTACAATACATATTTGTTTCCCACAAATATTACACATTCAGTAGAGTTGTGAATTGTTGAAGGTGAAAAGTGTCAAAATTTGTGTTTGTGATTTAACCAAGTACGGTATTCAGTAGATGGGAACATGGTAGTACTGTACAGCAGTTGACAAAACTCAATGGAAGAATTAAGGATCAAAGTGAAAAATCCAATTATTGGTCCAAGACAAAACAGCATAGATTTTAGTAGTAGACATACATGTACCATTTAAATACAAAAAATTACTGTAGTTGCCAGTAGATTGGTAGATAGATAGAGTTTAATGATAGAGTTTAATGATATTTGAAAGAACAGTACTATAAGGGAGAAATATTATGAGTGCAATATGATCCTGGTACAGTAATATATTGTATATTTTTACTGTACTGTAGTTTGTAGGATTATATGCATGCTATGATGGTGATTCATCATTCTAGGAACCAAAATGGGAATATTTGTTTCGTTGTGATGTACAGTTTAGGGTTGTCTCAGTGATCATTAGAATTGCCTTCAAAGCAGTAAAGTGTTAACTCATAATTTTCTTCAGCTGCAGTATGTGTTCATTAATCTCAGATAATAAATATGTATACTGTACTGTATGTGGTCTCTGATGAGCTGCTTTGGTCAATCTTATCTACTTTCATATTCATGGTCATTTATACTTGCTTAGAGTATATTTAACCTGAATGTTATTCAATCATGTCTGTGAGAAAACTTCAGACACAGTATGTAAATTAGAATGCTAAGCCTCAGAGTATATTACAGTATCATAAAAAAAACATTGAACTGGGAGAGCCAGTCATGAGAAGAGTAAAGGAAATGATTCTTTCAGTTTCATTTCTAGTCGCATCAACATAAAGTTGGACACTGAACTTTTGTAGGTGCTTTAAATAATTTGAGCCTCAAACTTCTGCAGTAGGATAAATACAAAAATAATACAGTATACACAATATTTCCTTAAATATAAGATATGTATTGTTACCCTGCAAGTTGGGGTAAGATATACAGTATGATGCTTCCTATATTCTGTGAGGTTTATCCTTGTTATTAGGCTTTAGATTGGTAGAGAAAGGTTAGATGCCTGTAGTTTTTTTGTATATTTAAAGCAGATCTATATTTTCAATTCTATCCACACTTTATATGAAATACCTTCTCGAACATTTAAGAGTATGAATAAACAAACTCGCAGCATGATATCCTTTATTATGTCCTAATCATTGCAAGCCATTAATGTTCATATTCATTCAGAAGGTATCAAGAGTTTGGTTCAATATCAATATCAGTTCTCCCCCACCTAGAGACATAAATCCTCCCTGGATGTCTTCCAATATGGTGTCTTCTGAGAAAGGTCCCACCTTGGCATACCTGTGTTCATTCAAGTCCTTTTCAGCTCTCCTGCATGTTACTTCCCACTCCCCCAGTGAGTATTGCAACCTTTGTGATATTGTTCCCATATAGAGATTATTAATACTGAACCATTACCCAGCAGCCGTTGTTCCTTTTTAATTATGTACTTACGTCAATGAGCTCCTCGGCGGGAGCTGACATGGCATCAGTTTCACTAGGTTTGCTTCACTTCACTTGATATACTCACTATTACCTTTGTATTCCTTTTCGTGGGCAGATGACTCAATAACACCTTAATAAGGTCCTTTCAAAGTAATCCTGTGGTGAAGGTACCGGTAGGCCTGCACTGGAGAAGAGTGTGGGTGTGAGCACAGAGGAGACGTGTACTCCAATAGTTGCCGGTGAACCACATGTGTATCCATGACTGATATTGTATGAAATATTCCTGGGGTTGTAGTTACAGGTGAAGCCAAATATGATGTCCACTGCTTGTCTAGACACTCACCCTGAGGGATTTCTGGAGATGTAAATGTCACCTTGTACTCTTCAATATACCTGTATAAAGAAACAAGACATCTAGACCCAATGAAATATAATTTATATAGAATTGTGGGAACCAGGAGAGTCATGTCCTCACACTTCTACCTCATCAAGCACAGGCAAACCATTATGGAAACAGTGGAATCGGAACATCCTTATAGCATTAATGGTAGGGCTGACAATCACCAGCGCATGACACGCCAAGGATCAATGAGCCAAAAACACAATAATTATGACACACCACTACGCCAGTCAGATTAGGCATTGAGTTATGCTGTAAAAGGGGCAGCATTGGGATAACTGGTAGTGTGTAGGAGCATTTGTAAATTTGGCTGTAATAGCATGGAATGAGTTAGAAGGAAAAAAATGGTAAATGTGTATAGAAATATATACATAATCAGGTGTATGTATGAAGCCCATATCTATGGACTAAACAGAATATCGTGGAGATGATGAGTTTAGTCTTGAATTGGGCAAGAGATGGGGAGTCGACTATTACTGCAGGCAGATAATTCCATAGTGGGACTATGCGACAAGAGAAGTATAATTTTCTTGCTTCAGTAGCTTTGTGAGGAACATGGTGCGATGACAGCTTTTTTAATGGGTGAGAGGTTAATTAGACCTACATTGAATGAGATGTCCTCGGCAGTCTGCCTTTGACAGAGAACTGCTGGTTTAAGGAGGAGAGACGGTCTTGATAAGAGAGATTAGAGAGGTTGTACACCTGCTTTGAACGGAAAGGTGACAAAGGTGAAGCCCCCCAACTACAGGTCAGTACCCTTCATGATAACAGTCTTTAACAGAGTAGTGATATGAGGTCCTCATCACATCACTCCTCTGTACATTCTCCCAATATATTTAGAATAAACTCATTGCTAATCCTATCAATGTTAGTCCCTCCCAATGATAATTTTATGAGTTTAGAAGGAAATGGACCTTGGTAAAGGTAAAGGTTGCCAAATATTATGCTAAACTGAACGTGACAGAAGGGAGCGCGAATTTTTTTTCCCAATATGTGCAGTAATTTATGGGTATATATATTGAATAGTGTATAATTGTATATAATTATAATCTATTTAACTATTGGTAATATATTCATTACACTCATTAGTCATTAGTCGTCCAAAATAAAGATCTGAATTTGAGATTACACATTTTTACTTTTGTTTACTAACAAATAAATGTCTTATTAATCTTCAATCACATTTTTTGAGAAATGAGAGAAGATAATTTCGGTTTCCCTGATGTAATGATGTTAGATGACTCAGACTCATATATTAAATAAACTGTGATGATGCCAGGCTGCTGTTGTATTATAA
This sequence comes from Petrolisthes manimaculis, assembly GCA_034508575.1. Classification (NCBI taxonomy): domain Eukaryota; kingdom Metazoa; phylum Arthropoda; class Malacostraca; order Decapoda; family Porcellanidae; genus Petrolisthes; species Petrolisthes manimaculis. The sequence continues at coordinate 81,185 of JAWZYT010002108.1, read as the reverse complement.
ATTTGTATAATATAATACAATCAGAAATAGGGACAGTACTACTTTCCTCTGCTTTCCTAATCCACTCGTGACTTCTCTCCTCTGTTCTGTCTTTTCATTTTCCCTTCCCTTGTGGAGTTGTGACTTTGGGGTCTAATAATAGCCTATCACTCTTCTTCTTTCTGCTTTATACAGTAAACTTTCACTCTTATAATTAGTATCTGTTGACATTGGCTGAACTCTTCAATAACAACATTAATCAGGTACGGTTTGTTTTGGATTATTTTGCTAGATATTTTATTAAGCTGAGGGGTAATATTCAAGCGTTTGTCCATAATGTCTTTTAAGTAAATTTACAGAAGTACTGTGGGTAAATTTTTACAAGTTGCCACAACAGGATTTCACTGGAAAAAAATATATTTCCTAGAAGGATTTAGTGTGACTACCGGGACCTAACCTGGGCAGACTACCGGGACCTAACTATAAGAGGTAACTACTGTTATGCAACATTTGCAGAAGAAATGGTATATAGAAAAGTTGTTTGTAATAGTGAAATATTAACACTAGTAATAGTAAAAATTTCGAAATGGAGTTGTGGCAACTTGTAAAAATATTTCGTACTGTGTCCATTATATTGTATATTTTAGTATCATTACCCACTATTTTGGACCATTCTAAGACACTTTTGATCTACAGTATGATGTTTCTCTCAGAGATATGCCCCGTTTTATAAACATAATTTGGAAATTAGTCTGACCTAACCTAGACCTAGACCACAGCAGACTACCGGGACCTAACCTGGGCAAACTACCGGACCTAACCTGGGCAAACTACCGGACCTAACCTGGGCAAACTACAGGGATATAATTGGTGTACACTATCATAAAGTGACCAGGGCAAATTCCTAGGACTTAGCCGGATGTGTTAACACTGTGCGGCCCTAGCCAAAAACACAGTACTTCTGTAATATACCGTCTATTCGACTAAGGGTTCTTAGAATGCAATGTTTAATAATGTGTTTTTAACTAATCTGTTCACATCCATTGTAAATTAGTGTTTTAGGAGATATCATCCCCCACCCAATCCCTGAAAACACTAATTTTTCACCAGATATGAACTACAGATTCGTTTACACTACAACGCATTAAAATTAATAGTGTTAGGTAAACCTTACCTGACCTAACCTAACTTAATCAGGAACGTGGCCAACTACTGGGACCTAACCAGGGTAGACTACCAGGAGCTAACCTTAGATTTCTACCGGGATGATGTAAACGCTCGGTTGTGAGAAGAGAATATGGGAAATGTTTATAGTGTTACCCCTTTGAGGCTCGTTATCGGAAGCGAACAGTTTCCAGTGTAACTCTGAGTCAGCCTGACGTGATAGGCCTCCCTTATGCCTTTCTTACCCAAAGGCACGTGTGCTTGGTCATCTGCACTCAGGAGATGACCAAACCTGTGTGTGATTCTGAACTATCTTCAATTGCACTCAGCAGGTTCTTTAAAAGATGAATCAAACATTGACTCAAATGCAAGTGGAGCAGTATTTAGTTCAGTGCCCACATTTTATGTTTGGGTCATATCCTCTGTAGATATATACACTACATACATACAGGATTATATGTGTTAAAAAAATATAACTGATACAAACACACTTTGGAGTTAGTTACCTGACCTAACCGAAGCTAATTTGGAACAGGGCAAACAGCGAAGACCTAACCTGGGCAAACGTAGAGGGGAAATCAGACATGGTCAAAATGCACTGTAGCACTGGGAAATTATTTCACAAGGTAAAAACAACCACCAACCAAAATATGAAGGAAATTTGAAATGTCTTCCTTTTCTGTGGCTTTTCTTAACTATTACTCTCTAGGTTTCCATCACAAATGCATATAGTGTGGAGAGTAGCACCCAGCTAGATATTGGTTTACAAATTACCAGTCCACATGCACCTCTCAAGTAACTCATTTCCACAGCACCTATTCTCGACTGATGAGACCTGGACATGGAGTAGGGCTCATCAGTCGAGAATAGGTGCTGTGGAAATGAGTTACTTGAGAGGTGTATGTGGACTGACAAGGTGGGATGGAGAAAGTAATGAAAGTGTGTATGAGAGATGTGGTATGAGTGAGAAGGCAATTGGTATTGAGTGTGGAGTGGTTGAGAGAGTGAAACGTAATACACTGAGGTGGTTTGGACATGTAGAGAGAATGCAAGGTGAGGAGTTTGTAAAGAAGGTGTATGGAAGTGAAGTTGTGGGACCTGGTGTGAGAGGCAGACCACCAGTAAGATGGCAGAACAGAGTGGAAGAGTATGTAAAGGAGAGAAACATGAGGGGGAGGGAAAGGCTGGACCAAGTAAGGAGGGAGTGTTGGAACAGGGAAAGATGGAGTCTCTTCTGCCGTGGCCACCCCCTTGGAGGGAGTACCCGGAGGGAGCGAGGCGTCAGAGCTATAGATAGATAGATAGATTACCAGTATAAAGTTGATAGTACAGTACAGTACTGTATACTGGAATTAATAGAAAAAATAATAGTTAGTTTCGTAGAAAACAATTCTCAATTAAGAAGTACAGTGTATAGTGGATATGAAATTAGAGTTGAATGTACAGTATTGCTATTGGTTCCCCTCAGTACTGTACTGATGTTAGTACTGTACACCTGTAGTCATTTTAGTATTTTTTTAAGATAAATATTTTTTTACATATTCTTTGATTGGCCCCCAAGAAAAGAAATAATGTTACTAAATTTCTTTAAAGGTAATAAGACAGCCTGTAGATTTGGACTGAGTTGACTAAGGAGGTATCTGTGTGTTTGCTAATGATGAGTGGGGTCCAGGGCATCATTGTGAGTGGGGAAGCCTCTGAGTCAGATGAAGAAGAGGAGTTCTGTGCCACCACAGCTAAAGAGCAATTAGGTATGTAGCCCTTATACTGTACGGTACCATACTATTATGCCATATTGCAGTACAATACTATATATTTAAATGTAGCATAAATTGTAGCCATATTTTGTTATGGTAATTTGTTTATCAGTGACAGCTGTATATATTTGATCAACTATTATTTTATACTTTATGTAAAGGCTTTGCAATATTTCCAATTTTGATTATAAAGGATGCTGTTTTCACATATTTACTGTTATACTGGTACACCTTTAGAATTGTTCATTAAAGATACCTCATTGACCTCTTCAGAGTGTTCTAATAGGGGTACCCATACTTTATTCATTGTTGATATAAAATGTTTACTTTTAAGCATTTTTGCCTCACATAAACCCCTTGTAGCATAGCCAAGGGCATCTACCAAATACAGATGTAACATTGTGTATAAGTACTGATAGTATTTTTATTATATTTCAGTAAATAAGAGACCACATGGAGGAGAGGTGGGTGCAAGGAAACAGTACCATACACAGGAACAATTCAGGCGCATGCATGACTCTCTCCTACATCAGAAATTGTGTAAGAGTTTATAAATTTTGTTTTAATTAAAAGATGTTGTTGTTGAAGTTCAGATGTAAAGGAACATGCACTGGAAATGGATTGTCAGCCCTTCTTTAACCCCTACAATCCGGCTGACGTGATATACCGTCGGTACGTGCACTCCGGCTGACGGTGTAGAATGCTGGTTGCTAGCATTCTCATTTCATGAACTTTTCCACTGGGATGGCTGATTTTCAAATTTGATTTGAATCAAGGGGGATGTAGTGTGTCCTTACTGTACTCAAACAGAACCTCTATTCACACATACAGTACAGTACATAAATAGTGCCATTCCAACACAAATACTCTTTCATACATACACCTCCACAACCTTAGCACACTTCTTCCTGTGTTCTGGAGAGGGATGCCTTCACAGTTTCACTCACAAACATGTTGAAATCAACATGTAATTATCCCAGAATTTCCTTTTTCTCTACCAAAAGAGGATGGTGATATGTCGATTTCAACATGTTGACTTTACAGGCCCCTGGATTCACAGTGTCAAGGACTGTGGAGTTGATCCACAACCTGTGACCAGTAATCTTTATGTATTTTATATTACCTTAGGCCCCATGCCTTGGTATACTGTACTGTAATACAAAGGTTATTGTAAACAAGGTGTGGTTACTGTATTAATTTTAGCTATTGTATTTCGTAGTTTCATTCGGAGAATTTCATAATATAAGATTCTCTCATTTCTTCCAGCTGGAGGTTATGTTTTTGGTTCAGTTTGTTTCCTATTATTTGCACCTCTTATCTTACACTGATGACATTCTTGTTGCCACCTTCTGCAGGGGAGACCAACATATCTTTGGAGAGAAACTTGACCCAGTGCTTCCAGGGACCATTGACAGAAAACTCCAGACGAATCTCTCGCCTGAGTGGTTCTCTTCCTGCTGCCCAGACTGCTACACTCTCGGCTCACTCTGCTTTGGCTCAGTCCAGACGCAACCTTTCACACCTCAATTTCCTCCTTGCCGGACTTAAGGATAATCCATTGGCTTTGTTAAAAGAAACTTGATTTGGTTGATAATAAAAGATCACCTTTGCCAGTGACTCCTTGAGGCCTTTAAGTAAGTATCAGGGTATCTTTATACAGTGCTGTAGTACCTGTTAAACTGTATTATATCATACATGATAAGTTCCTGCACATTTTGGTTATATAACGAAGATTATTGGTTGGTATCATAATCAGCACTGATAAATGTGCAAGTACAAACCAAATGTGATAGTACTGGTTACACAAGGAGAGAATTGAGATGATGGCACTGTGACAGCAATGTATCATTTTATTCTTTCGTTCAGCACTCATTAACAAGTAGCCTGATGAATAATGCTGAACTTGTGCTAAACTTTACATAAGTCAATGAAATGTATTCCATTCATATGTGGTTTGGTATATTTCAGTTGACTTTCCATACTTATGCATGTACAAATGTTCTTTTGAATGTAGGAAAATAAACTATATATAACAGTATGTTGACAAGTAAAGGTATTTTATTTAGTTAGGAATTTGTACAATATCTATTATAATATTTGCAAGGCTCCAACTATCCATTTTGCTGAAGCCACATTGGATTCGACTTCGACAAGTTTTCTCTCTCTCTCTCTCTTTGCCTCTGGGGATAACTCCCCCTCCTTTCTGCCTCATTAAACTGGGTGGTGGAGCCACCAATGTATCCTCCAAAGGAATTCATGTACAATGACTTTCTATTCTCATGTAAAAATGAATTATTACATATATGTGAAGTTAGAAGCTTCAATTTGCAAATTTAATTATTTTTTCAATATCTTTGACCATAATGCCTCCTCCTCACTATCTTCCCCCTCATCATCTGAACCAAAAATGGGTGCATCTTTAGGTTGTGCCTCAATCTGTGGTGTGGCTGGAGTTTCCTGAATAACCACATCCAACTTGGCTGGATCCTCTTCCTCAATAGTCTTAGCCTTCATACCAAAGAGTCTTTCATATTCCTCAATTGAACCAATAACTGAAACTTGCGGTTCTGGGATCGGCTGTATATCCTCTGTTTTCTCCGCCACAATCTTTGTCTCCTTTCCCTTGCGTTTTATTTTCTTTCTTACCCGGCTTAACATTTTACTGTTACTGACCACCTTCTGCACCTTCTCACTTTGCAGCCATCTCATACTCCAACTGGCCTGTCCAAGGTCTATATCATCAGGAGGATCCTGTCCCGAGTCCCTGCTAGTCTCGATAACACCAATGATCTCTGTCTCCTTGGTTGATTTCTTGGTTGGCTTTTCCTCCTGAGTTTCATAGACCTCATAGTTGGAATCTTCCAAGGTGGTCTCACTGACACTCTGTGGGACAGTGTTAAGGTTGCCCTCATCTGCTGGAAGGGAATAATCTGCTCCACTACAGCTACTTGCAGTCTCTTCCTTTTCAGCGTTGTCAGCTGTCTCTTTTGTTCCTTCCGCAGTCTCTTTGGCCATAAGTGCAGAAGACTCTGCCAGGCTGCTTTTCAAAAGGCCAATACCTTCCATTGCAAGAACACCCACTGTCTTTTCCTTTTTCTTCTTTAACTTTTTTGTCCAGGATTTTTCAGGAAAAATATTGCCTAACTTTTCTCTTCTTACAACAGGCTTACAGATAATGCCAGTCTCAATTCTTATTGGTTCAACTACAGTGTCATGGCTTATGAACTCATCAGGATTTGTGGTAGTGCTCTCCTCATCCTCACTGAGGACCAGTTGGTCAGCACCACGATAAAAATCTCCAGCTTCTTCCTCCTTCTGTAACACTTCACTACTTTTCTCAGTACCACCTTTGTGTTTATCTATGGTTGAGTGAATACTTTCTGCTGACTTTTCCTCTATGCTATCAAATGAAGAATTACTGACATCAGTAAATACAGTTCTTTCACTTACTTCTTGGGATAATTCTGTCTTTCCATCAATTCTTGTTACTGGTAGTAATGTCTGTCTCTTATTGGTTATGTCAGTTTTCTGCACATTGGCTTCAGCTACATGTTCTGCAACCTCAATTGTGCTACATTCCACACTGCCTATATCTTCCTCAGTCTCTGCTTTTGCACTCTCACCATCATGTTTACATTTGTCAGATGTTACCAGATTGTCCTCATTATCAGTCTCTCTCTCTGTTTCCAATATATTAAATTCTGATGTATACCTGCAGCTTTCTGTAGCTGCACCTATATTCACTCGACTGTCACATTTATCTTCAAAAACATCGATACCTCTTCTTAAGGACCTGATACTAGAAGGCTCATCATCACCAATATTTGATGTGTGACCTGTCATATCTGAGTTCTTATCATCAAGAGAGTTGGTTCTTACTTCTGGTGGTGCTGGACTACAAACAGCCTTTTCACTGTTGGGACCACCCTTACTGTCTTGAATTACAGAGTTCATACTGTCATTTGCGTGGGTTGTGGAGTTTTCAATGTCATGTATTACCTTTGAAGGTGATGTGTCATCCGTGTCTTGAAATGTACTGCACTTCTCAGTAGTGCTGGTTATCTTTGGATTATCATTTGAGGTTTCCAACTGCCTCTTGCTCTCAGCTTCTTGTTTCTTTGTTTCTTGTGAAGTTTCCACAGCTTCAAAACCTTCACACTTGGATTTCTGTGATGCTTCTGCTTGACTCGTATCACTATCCATCCTCTGGGCAGTTTGGGTATCCAATTTGACTGTCATTCCTAATTTCTGGGCTGTTGAACCATCTCTCTTTTTATTTGCTGATCCAACAGATGATGAAAGTACACTCTTGGTCTCACCATCACTGTCAGAGCTGATCACAATCTCTGCACTTACCTTTGTTGTTGATTTTACTTTTTCAATAAGCCCAATATCTGACTCTTGGTCACCGAGACCTTTTTTACTTCGTTTTAGTGGCAAGTCATCCAGGTCAACTCCTGGGTTGATGTTGGGATTAGCTTTTTTCTGCAGTGAGAAGCTGATGTTGGCACGCTCTGATGCTCGGCTGATTGCTCCTGACTGGGGTTTCTTAGGTTCGCTTGGATTGTCGTCAAAATCTTCCTCAGAGTCGACAAACTCTATGTCACATTTCTGGCCCCAGTTCTCTTCCTCTTCCCTGGGCTCTTGCTGTTGCTGAGCAAATTTTGTGGAGTCTTTACTAGCGATGGTGCCATCTTTTGATCTGCATATTCTCTCCTCCTTCTCTCTATCCTTCCTTTCATGCCCTCGACTGGATTTCCCTCGTCTGTCACTGCTGTGTGATCTGGTGCGGTTCCTTTTTCTGTCTCTTCCATATCCTGGAGTTCTCGATCTGCTACGGGAGCATGCTGTTCTCCCCCTACTCCTGCTCCTTCTATTCCTCTTCTTGCTATATGGACTGGGACTCCTACTATAGCTCCTTGACCTGCTCCTACTGCTACTGTAACTTCTACTTGAGGAATAGTAGCTACTACGACTAGAGATAACACTGGGGCTACATGCTCCCTCTTCCTCCTCCTCATTGCTATCTATCTCTCCCTCTTCCTTCTCTGAGCCCTCTCCCTCTTCTACTGTTTTAACTTCATTATCTAACTCTCCCTCAGTTACCTTTATACCCTTTTTGCCTTCAGCACTGTCATCATCCTGGTTGTCATTTTCTTGATTTAGCACAGTATCGTCATTTTTCTTTTCACCCTCCTTTGCTTTTTCATCATCATCGGAAGTCTTCCTTTGACGGTAGTTCCTATTTTGCTTGGCACGCTTCATACGTTCCTCAAATTCCTTTCTAGTTATCTTCTTTTTCTGCCCCGAGAGATTATCAGAGGTTGACTTATCTCGTGGTGTCCCTCTGTGTCTCTCTCGACCACGACGGCTGCGTTCACGACCACGACCATGACCACCCTCTCCCCTGTCTCTCCTCCTCCTCTGCCTCCGCCTGCTATCCCTACTCTTATCACCATCTCGTGAAGAATGATGCTTCCTGTGGCTGCTTCTGGAACTTCTTGATCGGCTTCTCTTTTCCCTATTGCTCTCCTCATCTTTGCTATCTCTCAGAGTATCTTCACCTCTATCATCTCTCTTTTCCTTTGATAAAGCAGAGTTTTCATCCGTTATTTGTTTAGCACTTTGCATGACGGCAGCAATGGCATCCTCTGCTATCTTATTCCCATCTTCACCTTTCCCCAGCATTGTCTTAATGATCCTGGCTCTCATCTCCAGCTCTAACAACTCCAGGACACTCTTTCCAGCGTCTGTACCTTTGCCTGTGTCCGAGCTACTGCCTTCTGTACCTGGCTCCACTTTTATCTTCTTCAACAGGTAATTCTCTGGTGTCTGCTCCTCATCCCCCGTTTTTCTCTTCGCTCTGAAATTAATTGATACAATTTAATAAACAAGAAACATCTGAGGACACACCCGCCTTTATTTCGGGTAACCCATGAACTATTATACTGTGTGCAACTACCTACAGTAATATAAGAAGGCACTCAGTACATTACTTCACTTGGAATTTGCTTAGAAGTACAACAGGCACATTCAGTGGCTGAGTGGCCTCTCCTGAGTGGTGAAAGTCCAGGAGAGTAAATTATCAGGACCTGAAATGGGTAGCATTCAAGGGGAAGTTTCATCATTGTTGTTTAAAGAAAAAATGGTACGCACCCAACCGTCATATCATCAGGCTCATTTTCTTTTGGGAGTTCTTCTTCCTTCTCCTCTTCTTCATCATCCTCACTGCCTGAAGATCCCTCCATCATCTGACCTACAAAACCAACTTGGTTAATAAATCTTAAGGTACTTCATGTAGTAATAAATATTTAACTAAAAAATATTACAATATTATATCATTATGAAATAACTATGGATGTATTAAGGAAGTGAAATTTTGGTACAGTAGATTCGCATATTGCAAGGGGGTTACACAGGACGTGAGGGCATGGGAGACTGACTGAGTGAGAGGGAGAAGCCGGCTGGGGGGGGAGTAGCTAGTTGTAACCAACATCCACTAAGGAAACTGGTTGTAGAGTGGGTTTGGGGGAGTGGCTATATTCAAGCAGAAACCAGTTTTAGATGCGCTTGTGGGAAAGACTGCAGATTTGGGCCACTCTTAGGCACAAAAACATGCGCTGTGGAAGCATCATGCATAAGATAATAAAAGGTGCTTATTTGAGGTTTGTCACCCAATAGGTGAATTGTACATTGAGAACACGCGCAATATGCGAACCTACTGTATTTTATTATGCTTTCGCTATTTAGGATGTGCTGTGCCTGTGTTAACCCAATGAGTTCCATTCATAGTGATGACTCCCCATTCCCAGCTTAGACAAGATTATTAGTATTACAGGCTTTAACATATTCAGATGTATAAGTATTGTTACAGTACCGGTAGCTGTTCTTGTATATGTAGATATATCTTACCATTAATGCTGGCAATGATTCGCTTCTTACTCATTCCACGGAGTTCATGAAGACAAAGGTTCTTCAGCTCCCTGACAGGAATACTCTGGGAATAACAGAAGTTTCATACATTACAAATCTTTTATCGTTGTTTCCACTTCCCTCCACTCATATTATAGTACTATATTTAGCAGTGCACTGTAAGCTTAACACTGGATGATTATGGTTACATGTCAACTGCAGATTGTGTGACTAGAAGACATGCAACAAAAATAGTCAGTCATAAAACAGGTGTGGAAAATGGCAGCCAACACTAACCTTGAGAATTGGAGGTAACATAGCCTCAAGTTTGGATTCATGAATAATAGTAAACATCTGGTTAACTAACTCATCCTGGTTAGACACATAGTGGGTGAGAGGGTACAGTTTCTTACTCAGGTCCACAGTCTCGCTTTCACTCTCTGTTCCACCTCCCTGCAGAGATTAAAAATATAAAGTAATGATGGTGCAGTATTTTAAAACAGGAAAAGTATGGGTAACAATACTTCTCTTTGCGGAGAAAATGAATTTGTCTTTAAACACAAAAGAATTTGACTTCACCTGACAGTCTACTCACTGCCTACTTACTGAAGGATAAAGAAGTTAACTTCACGATAGTAGTGGTAACAGAAATAATTGTACTACAACATGCTCTAATATATAAAATATTTCTATGGTACTAAAAACACAGCAATTCCAAATTTGTACGGAAGAACTGTAATAAAGGGAGTTAAATAAGAAAATTGCAAACCATGGCATTGAAATATAGATACTGTAGATCATGGCCAAACCAAAGCCTCCAACTGGCATATACATATACAGTAATATTATCTTATTTTACCTCCTACAGTAATATCATGGATAATACAAGACATCAAATAAGGGCTATGGAAAAAAGGGGAGGCAATAGGAGTTCAGTTGGAAGGGCAGAGATGTGAACAAGACTTGCATTAAAGATCACTGCAAAGAATGTGAGTCAAGTGTGTTGGGTGAGTAGAGAGAGGGAAGTGAAAGATAAGGTATAGTCATTAGCAGTGAAAAAACAAGGTGATATGTACTACTGTACTGAAGACAAGAAGAAATCCGTCAGATAAAGGTTAGAGAACAGAGGTAAAGAGAGTTGCAGGCCAATGAGGGGTAAATGAGAGCAGATTATGGAGCAGCAGTGTGAGCTGAGAAAAGGTCAAATATTATATTGGCCTCAATAGAGATTAGGAAATAAGTGTAACAGGAGGCACTGTAGATACAATAAAGTCCCTGTATAATATTTTTGAGTCACGGCTTACCTCTAGTCCCTTCTTTTGCTTCTTTTTAGATTTTTTACTTTTCTTGGTCTTCATTTTCTTCATTTTGGGTCCCAGAGCCAACTCCTGTGTCACCATCCTTCCTTAGTGTGCTACTTTGAGATAAACTTGTTCTGCAGTCAAAGGAAAATCCACTTTGTAATAAATATTACGGAAAAATATTTAGAATCTAATTCTAACTAATATATTACCGTACTGTACAAGTACTGTATTACAGAACACGCAATAATTACTGAATGTACAGTAACCAGCGTAAGTAAGTATGACTGTGGCAACCTGCTGAACTAATAATATTATATTGTGCCTGATATCCCTCAACACAATATTATTTGTTACTACAAAATGGGTCCCAGAATAAGGGCCTTTGCCCTTATTTAGTTTGGTTAGGCTCATACTAAATCCTGGCATGGGTTTTCCTATTTTCATTATTTACATTTGTCATAAGCTCCAAGGCCCTGGCCAAGATTGGGTGATCTGATTATAGCTAAAACAGAACATAAGTATTTCAGCAATAAACGGGTGCTACAATCATATAAATCACAGAAAAGACAGTAATGGTTAGGGAAAAAATATTGGTTAACAAGAGTTGTGTTTCGTCCTATATACAGTACCGGTATACATCCTTGCCTAACTCCTCACTCACTTCTTACCCATTCTGTTTCTAGATCTCCCAGCCTGTACATTGCTCTTGTGTTCTCATCATGGAGGTAGTATAGGTGGAGGCACCATGGCTCACTAATCCTGGGGATTAAGTGAAGCAGCAAGAACTGTCATTTTCGGCGCTTTCATTATGGCAGACACCAAGATATGTTTCAGCATATAAAAAAAAAGTTGGACTTCTGACCTGATTTCAATAGGTATGAGCCATCTTGAAGGCGCCGGAAATGACAGATTGGTGGCTTCACAAATCAGGTCCTACTGGCGCCTCCATCTCTATACAGTAACTCCATGGTTCTCATACTAATTTATCACTCAAGCCTATCCTTTCTAAGACTCTGCATAGCATCTCCCTATCAACCCTGTCATAAGCTTTCTCTATATCTAAGAAAGGTATTATTACAGAATAACTGGGTTTTTGACTAGGCTTGTGCAGTGTTACCACATTTGGTTAGGTCCTGGGAATTTGCACCAGTCACTTTATGATAGTTTACACCGGTTATACCCGGTAGTTTGCCCAATTTAAGTCCCAGTAGTCTGCTATGGTCTAGGTTAGGTTAGGTTAGGTTAGGTCAGACAAGTTTTCAAATGATGTTTGTAAAACGGGGCATATCTCGAAAATGGGGCCTCTCCGAGAGATACACCATAGATGAAAAGTGTCTTAGAATGGTCCAAAATAGTGGATAATTATAATAAAATATACAATATAGTGACCCCAGTTTGGTAATAGTTAGGCAATGGACCATAATCAGGTTTGGACTGAAGGTTTACAGATTGCAATGTTTTATAGTGTTTTTTTAATGCATTTATTGTTCAAGGCCGTCGTATTTTAATGTTTTGGGAGATACGACCCCCCCGCCCGAAAAAAACTAAAAAAACCTGCGCCCCCCAACCCAATCTCCATAAACACTTCATTTTCGCCATATTTGAACTAGATTCGTCGGAAAAACACTACAAGGTATTAAATAGAATTAGTCTGATCTCACCTGACCTAACCTAACCGAATCAGGACCACGGCAAATTACGATAACGACCAAATTAAGATAATGGGCCTAAATGGGGGGCAGAATGTAAACACCAGATTTGGCGATACTGTTCCAAGCAGTTTTTCTGTAACTTTACCCTAACGATAAGAAACATTGGTAACTTAGGCTATAGCTTACATCCATTATTTTTCTTTCTTTCAATCAGTTCATTCACCACAAACATATTATATTCTGCTCTCCTATCTTTACGGAAGCCATTTTGCTCTTCACCCAGCACTCTCAATCTCTCAATTTCAATCCATCTGTATAATCTTTATATAATATAACTTAAACTTAAACTTAAACTTAATCTTTCATTCAACACAGCACCGAAAAATAAAGTGAAAATTTTTCCCAGTGTGTTTTCATCAGTGTTAGGGCTATTGGTGTGTGTGTGTGTGTGTGTGTGTAGTTTATAAGCTCATTTTTTACTCTTACAGCCTCCATTATTATGTAGCAACGTCACTTTACATTCATTCCATCTCTTGGGAACTCTCTCTCTCTTCCTTCCACACTTTTCTACCATTAACTCACCTCCATTCTTTAATTAATTCCTGTTGTCTGTTGATGATGACGTTGTTGTTGTTGTTGTCAAAATGGATTGTACTGTTATGTTTGTACAGTTGCAGAACATCGCTCATTTATTTCACTATTCTCATTTTTGTCCAGCCTCTGTTTATTTGATGTGCACTATTTCTAAGCTAACTCTACTTAATATATTATACAATGTTTCACTATTTCAAATGTGTAAATATGGGAGTTCATTACACCGCTAAAACAGATGTTGTGCCACGAATTCATAGATTATAGTTGAACATTTATCTTTCTATATATAGATACATTAAGGAACACTGCTTTTAGCCTTATTAAAGATATATTTACGTAATTATAAATATATATATTACTAATAATGATATGTGTATACATATCCCGTTGCAGGTACAAAGTTATAAAATAATCATAAACCAGTGGGCAGATTTCCCGCCATTCAGTGTTGATGTTTGGGTTTGTCGTTAGTATGTGTGATGCTGTACAATGAATATTTATGAACTATAGTGAACTGTATAGTGAACTGTGTTGAACTACAATCATCATGGGTGATGACTGTGTAGCAAAAGTGGAAAAGACAAATGATGCTATTGACAACAATAAACAAGAAAACAAAAAGAAGACACATTTGAAGAGTCCAATACTTACAGGAAAAGTGGTAATGTTTATTTACGTTAGGCCTAAGTTAATTTTACGTTATAGCAAGTATTTCAGCCAATATATAGTGTTACAATGGTAATGTCTTCTTCGTGTAGGTAGAATATACAATGCTTTTAAATGCTAAGGAGTTTTAAATATAAGTTAACGTTACAGTATTTATATGGTTTACATTGACTATCGTAGCCAAGATTTACAGTAAAGCCCCTGGTATATCCTAACTGCATAAGAGACTCATTACAACACCCTACAGACCATACAGAACAAAGCCCGGTAAATTTACAGTAAACCTGGGTTCAGTAAAACGTATATATTAGTATGTTTTACCACTAATTAGGACCATTCTAAGACTATTTTCTTCAATGGCGTTTCTCTCGGAAATGCCCCGTTTTCGAGATATGCCCAGTTTTCATACCCCATACAAACTTGGGGGGAGAGCCTGGGAAGCCGGGGTTTTGGGTGGGAGAAAACATGCTGTACACTATGGCGTTGCCTTTATAATATGTAATTGTCTTAAATAAACACTTGAAACCAGAAATAAAAGCGAAATAACAAAGTTCGAGACCGATACAATAAAATACAATTATAGCCCAAACAGCAGCGTTACAACACGTGTTGGCTTGGGTTGGGCTAGATATTCAAATCAAATGGTTATTTTGGGAATTAGTATTACCTAACCTGACCTGACCTAACCTAACCTAGACCACGACAGACTACCGGGACCTAACCTGGGCTAACTACCGGGCCTAACCTGGGCATAAAACCGGTATAACAAATAGAAGTAGTTACCGGGTAAATATCCAGGAACGTAGATGGATACAGGACGCTCAAACACAGTATTGCCAAAACAAAATATAGCCAATACAGCCACAAGTGGCGTGAATATTACAACATTTGCAACACTGATAGTGTTTTCCCCCACCCAAAACCCCGTATTCACAGGCTCTCCCCCAAGTTTGTATGGGGTATGAAAACGGGGGCATATCTCGAAAACGATTCATTTCTAAGAGAAACAAAGTTAAGAAGTGTATTATAAAGGCAACGTCATAGTGTACAGCATGTTTTCTCCCACCCAAAACCCCGGATTCCCAGGCTCTCCCCCAAGTTTGTATGGGGTATGAAAACTGGGCATATCTCGAAAACGGGGCATTTCCGAGTGAAACACCATTGAAGAAAATAGTCTTAGAATGGTCCTAATTAGTGGTAAAACATACTAATATATACGTTTTACTGAACCCAGGTTTACTGTAAATTTACCCAACACCCTACAGACCATACAGAACAAAGCCCTAAAGACAATCACAGGCTGCACAGCTACCACACCTATAGACCACTTAACTGTTACACTATGGGTCGATTCCACAGTGGTTTGTTTTGGTTTGTAAGCTCGCAAACGAAAGAATGTTTGTCGTGTAAATGCCTTATGGGTGAATTATTTAATGAATTTGGTGAGTAATCTATACAGTGATCATTATTATCTAACTGTTGGATAGATATTGTGAATGTGGATACTCACCTTTTGGAAAATAATGAAGCCTTAAAATTGTGGTTGGTTGGGGAGCTAACAAACCAATACCACTGTGGAATCGACCCTATGAAACCAAAGTCCTCAAAATCAAGGATCATCTTGACATGAGAGACACACAAACACTTGCTGCTGCAGCCTCCACAAACCCACAACATCCACTACACTACATGGCACAACACACACACATGCCAAGAAACATTAAAACAACACCCAGTACACGATACCACACACAAATACTATCATCTCTTACACCATGCCCACCCCAAACCAATCTCCAGAAACACATACATACTCAAATCACTCATCAGTCCATCCAAACACTAAAAAACAACACACAGCTGCATGTACGACCTCCTGACATCCATCCATCTGAATCCTCCCTTCCCCGTGAGGACAGAGTCCATCTGGCCAGGCTGTGATGTGGCCACCACCCGGCCCTTCTCACATATCAGAAGAGACTGGATGAAGCCACTGCGGATGCCTGTCCAGGATGCAACACAGCACCCCATACTAGTAAACACATTATTGAAGACTGCAATACACACAACCACACTCACCAACAACACAACATACACTCTAAGGGCACTGTGGGAAAGCCCGGCCCAAGCCATGACCTTCTTCAGGAGTTCGGGGCTGTTCGGCCAGACAGCTTGAGGAACTTCAACAACAACAACAACTGCATAAGAGGTCCACGTGGCAAACATTTACAAAATGTGTATATTTCACAAGGGGACAAAGTAATATGTTGTTGTGTAATGAATTTAAGAGGAGATTGCACTTCTTTTTGGTATAATAGTATATAAGTTAGAAATTTTTTGCTCTACAGAGCCAAGTCCAGTGTTTTCCTGCCATTGTAAACATTAGACAGTCCCAGTAGTCTGCCAAGCTTAGGTCCCAGTAGTCTGCCAAGCTTAGGTCCCGGTAGTCTGCCTTGGTCCTGGTTAGGTTAGGTCAGGTCAGGTCAGGGTAAAAAAGTTATCTCCTCATAATATTATGGGCAACAATCAATAGAACAAGTAAAAATATGCATGAAAATGTATAATCCAGATGGACCTCTTATGCAGAATTACCGTGTACGGTACTGTCAAATGTTGCGTGTGCTTTACACTAAGTTTTAAATGAAGTGTCATCTGTACAGTTAGTGTTAAATGTTTAGTGTTAGTCTACAGTGCAGTGATTTCAGTACATTCATGTGTACCTCTTGTCCTCTGAATGAGTGACTGAATGACTCCTTATATTATAATGAGATAGAAATACAGACTTAACTTTTATGATTAATTTTCAGATATAATTTTAGCCCCTTCCCTCAATTGGATTGTTATATTGAAGGTTTATGTACGGTACTGTGTAATGGTCCATACAGTGTGTCTCTTCAATGGGATTTGTTTTACTTTCAGGAATCTTTGGGAAAGCTGAATGACGTTTACGGAGAACTCAATGAAGTTTTCACTCGAACTAAGCAGGCTTTCCAATTGTTCAAGACAAAAATATTTTTTTATCCAGAACCAGACTTCACGAAGCCTTTTAGCGAGTCTCTGAAACAGGTGCGTCTACTGGCTGTTCATTTTATAATTATTTGTTTAGCCTTGTCATTTTAAAGCAGTGGTTCTTAACCTTTTTTGACAGTGACCCAAAATCTTGCCCAAATCAACCATGGCGACCCAAGCCCCCATATAAATTGTCTTTATATATAGGATTATGCTTCTAAAAACATGTTACAGAAACAAAATTACATGCTGGGGTATATATTAATACAAGTAGCACATCTGAATAACAGTGATCCATAAGAAAATAAACAAATAACATATACTTGCTATAAAATTAAAAGGGATAATTAGACAATGATTTACCCCTGTGGAAAAAAAATCAAAATAAATTTTCTGTTTTTGAGTCTTTCTATAATCATGGTCTGCTTAGAATCCTATAATATTGCATCATGAATTCTACTTACAGTATATAATCATAATATATTACCGTACTAATGAGAAAATAATAATAATTTTTTTACAAACCCTTAGCGACCCAATGAAATGGCTTGGCGACCCACTGTTTTAAAGTAAAGGTTACAATATATTATAGTGAGCTTTGTGTGATGATTTTACCCACAAACATATATTTTATGATGCTGTCACACAGGCAAAGTTAATTATAGCTGTCCAACTGATGCCTATACAGTATGTACCACAGATAACCTCTCTTGTCTTATGAGTATTCTTAGTTATTTCTGATAAGTAAATGTGTTTCACTCCTTTCACCAAGAATATAAGGTATTGTACGGGCGCTTGTCCATAATCACTACCGTCAATTTTTTTCTGTCATAAACATTTCTTAGTACAGTACATGTACAGTATGTCATTTCCTCGTAGGATATTTCCGTTGCAAATACATAGCTTTTGTAATACAATTACCCTTAAATTTGTTGTGAAAGTGTGTACAGTATATACTTATTTGGTGGGGGTGAGCTGATATTGTTATGAATAATTAGCTAGCTACACATATGGGCTTCCCTTTTAAATTAGTCTTCATATTATTTCGAACAGGTTGACGGGAGACTGCAGGAAATGGGGAATTTGTTGGGTTCATATGTGTCCCGCCAGTCAGCCAGTCCCATCACTGATGTAGGCACACCAATCTCCACAGGTAAAAGTAGGAGGGAAGTCTATACTAAAATAAATCTCCATGTGTTGTATTACCCTACTGTGCTCACTTCTGCTGCTTTGATTAATGTTAAATTTTACTAGTTATCAAAAAATACAGTAGGCTAGTTCAGAATGCACTTACTGATTTCCTTCCACTTAGATTTAGATTAGAGATTTGTCTATATGCAGTAATTTGTTTAATTAATATTTTACTGTAAGCTCTATTTCCCTCTTCAAGTTGAAACTAGACCTAATGAAGGCGTAAGTAACAGTGGCTTTACAGCAGAATTCCTATGTTTTAAAATTGCAGTTAAACCCAGTGGAACCATCAGCATCACCCCTCCGGCCTCCGAGGTGGGAAATGATGAGGTTGAGGTTACTGATAGCACCATTAACAACAGTGGAATTACCAGAAAACGCCACAGTAGAGAATTTAAACCTGATGGGTCCCATACTCTGCCATACAAGAAGTCCAAAAGAAGTTTGATAGATGACTACTTGATAAAGGATGTCAAATCATCCCAAGTAGTGGACAAGACTCTCACAAAAAATGAAGATGAGGATGTATATGAAGTGGAGTCCATAGTAGATATTGCCAAAACACAGGTGGGTGAAGTGGATGCAAAATATAAAGAGTAGATGGTGGTAGCCAGATGCAGGATCAATTTTTTTTTTTTTATATATATACACACAGGTAAATTGGGTACTTCAGAGGTATCATAATTATGAATAAATTCACATGAGTACAGTATTATAGTATTTGAAAAGTCAATATACTGTTTCTTATTTATTTATTTACCATTTTTATATTTCATTCTGGAGGGCCACTCATAGGGAGTGTCTTGCATCTTAAATAATATGCAGATCTTGAACTGACACCAGGCAGTTTCAGATGTTATAGGATCTCTACCACCCAGAAATTATATGCTTTGCATCGCTACCTCAATTCCTGAGAATTTTCTGAATGCAGTTGGCAGAGAAATGAAACTGTTATTTTCACAATGTAACTAACCATTGTACTTTTCTCAGGGCCAGGTGACTTACTGTGTCAAGTGGAAAGGGTATGGGCCTCAAGACAACACATGGGAACCCCACAACAACCTCACTGGCTGTGAAGATCTCCTCTTTGAATTCTACAAGGAAAGGCTAAAGAAGCAGGAGGAATCTTACACTGAAGAGTAAGGCACAGTTTGTTGTCCCCTGAATTTAATCTAATGAAGGATTCATATACTTTCTCAGAGTGACTGTAGGATAAAATTTTGTTTTCCTTCCAAATTATATGTTTTACAATGCAGGTCTCTTAGATTACAACAGTGCCTTCATGATATTCTTCAAGAGTCCAGTCCCTTTTCACCTGGTTATGTTCTGGTGTAAAAGAATGGGTTCCCTTTTCTGTTTATATTTTTGTTATTAATATCTATACTTATTTTTCGGTTTGACTGGTAGGCATTAATTTAAAGTAAGCTTAAATAATTTGACAGACAGACATTTTCAATACAAGATATCTAACATTAAAAAGTGAGATTATTTATGATCAAAATTCACTCACTGAATGAAGTGTTCAAATGTTATACCTGTACAATAGTACCCCAGTATGAGAATGATTTAGAATAGACAGATCATGGGGCAGTTGTGGTTAGGCCATGCTATGATGTTTTTTGTGTGACAACCTATTTGAAATTCCCAGTCCTCTCCAAACCACATTCAGGAAACAATGACAAACAGTGATAGGTGCTTTTAATGTCTTTAGTTTTAGTGCCAGAATGTCCATGGCCTCTAGGAAAATTCACGCTGCCTTGAACGTCAACAAGGTGACTCCCTGTTCACCAAATGCCCCATACATGACATCTTGGAATTCCTCTGTAAAAAGTTACACTCACACACATAATGACACTTTTAAAATAATTACCTGTGTGTTTGTTCTAATTCCTTTTCTTTTGATAATGAATTTTATTTACAATGCTTCAGTATGAGTATGGACTCACCTTTGTCTCCCATTCTCAGTTATCCATACATGAATTCATTTAAATCACAGCTCCTCCCCAATTTTGCTCCAACGAGTCTTTTATGGCTCAGGTATATACAGTAGATGACTTGTTTTCTTTTTGGCCCTCCACTTGGGATAAGTGTGATAATTTTTTCACTCAAATTAACAACTTAGCCCCGTCAGTCAACTGTTCAATTGAATGGGAGACATATGGACAAAACAATCATCCCAATATCAAGGCTAAAGTCTACCAAATTCCTTATAAAGGTATTAATCTTGTATACATATGTAGGTGAAGCAGGTGGTGATTTAAACACAGGCAAGACTCACAATATAAATAATTTCAGCATTCGTTCATACAACAACAAGCACACTATCAATTGGTCTGAGTTCAAGTTATTGTACAAATCAAATAATTTATAAAAACATAAGATAATTGAATCAATGTACATTCATAAAACACAAATAATTTCCATAACTGTGAAGGCACATACAAACTAGAACCTATCTTGAGATATCTTGTTTAAAAATCCCTACCTACCTCCACCATCCATCCACCTGTCCTCCCCCACCCTTACCTTCCACTTGCCTTGTCTAGCGTCTTGTATAAATAGGCCTTCACCCATCGCATGTCACTCATTCTCTGTGGCTGAAATTGTTTGGAAATTTATCTTTCCTTGTGCCTGCCATTGTGGTGTTGACCATGGCACAGTATGGGAACGATGGGCCTGTACAGTGTCTAGGGAGTCATACCTATACCATGCCATTATCAGCACATTCAATATTCTTGCATATGGCCCTTAGGTTTACTGTGTTTCCTTTGGATTTATTCTCCAGGCTCAATTATCACCGGTTCCCCATTGATGACAATAGCAAGGAGATTCTATTCAAAGCATTCCAAGCTCACTTAGTACTTATAGGACTTAGTGAAAAGGACAGACAGAATGCCATACATCTCGTTGTGAGTTCCAAAACTCCAACACCAAAGAGCAAGAAAGAAGTGGACGCATTACTTGAAAAAGCTCTTAATTCAAGAAAGGTATTTAAACTGTTGAAAACTAGTTAACATAATTTACATTTTTCATTGAACATACCCAGATAATATTTCTTATCATAGGGAAACACAACTGATTTCTAAAAGTTAAAACCTATAATAGTTACTCCATAGATCTATGATAATATGCTTGGAGACCTACTAGATGATTTTCTATGACAAGGAATCTCATTTGTCCTAGTATAGTGAAGAGTCTTCAAGCACCAACTAACCTAACTAGCTAAGCTTATAATTTGTTTGTTGTGGTATATTGTATGATTATTGCTGAAGATTTATGTACAATCAAAAGAAGAGGGGTAACAGCCCTTAGCTCCAACTTTCATTTTTAATTAAAATTCCACATAATATGTCCCATGGGAACTATTCCTCAAGGTATATTTTTGAATAATATATACAGTACACTTTCAAATCAAATGCTTGAATTGTTAAATTTATGCTTCCTACTGTAACAAGAGAAGGTAGAGTGACTTTATTATGTTGTACAGTATATTCTATTTGTTATATAATCATTAGTATTTGTTTTATTTCATTATTTTTTAAAGTACTTTTCAATGACTACTAGACTGATGCAAATATACAGTCGGCAAAAGAAGTTTTGTTACCATCTTTTTAACAGTGTGGTGTAATGTTGGTACACCTGACTGGTGAGTCAGGTGTGACGTGAGGGCCACCCTCTGTGCCCTTCACTCAATGTCTCATAGGCATTCAAGTAGGATGACATTGTTTCCCCCAGTGCTATTTTTTTGGAGTATTTCACGGTTATTCTTGTTCTAAAATACTCAAACGCATTTCCTTATATTTAATAATGAATAGTTAAATAAGTAAGAGGTCTTAAACACTCTAAATTTAATTTAAAATCAGCTAAACTTTTGATATAAAAAAGTTGTCACTGCCGCAGTTAAGAGTATTATTGGCTGGGGTGAAGACGATTCTCGTCTAGGATGACGAGGCACCAGCTGCCTAGTCGATGGAGTATGCACTTACCGATGTTAGAATTAACGTAGGGGTGGTAACGAAACTTTTTTGCCGACTGTACCAATACTTTATAGCACTCTTCTAGCACTAAGTTAGTTGAAATATTTTTTATACTTCTGATCCATCTCTCTCCTACCTATTCCAACAGAAAGAGCGCTATTTATCTGTAGTAAGAGAGATATTGCAAGATCGAGTGTTGATTGAATTGAAAACACAACGGAATAAGCAGTTAGCTGAACTTCGTAGCTGGGAGAGAAATATAAATTTCATCTGTACTGACACTGCCTGTCTTTCAATTGAAAACAACATTGATCTAGATCTTCCACCTACTGAATTTCATTATATCAATCAAAGCCAGGTTAGTGTTTTATTATGTATTTTGTATTGTATGGCAAATATAATACTGCTGTAAACTGTATGGGTGGTTGTATAAAAGGTTGGTACTCCTGTCCCTAGGCAGTGATTGAACACCAACCAAAAAAATAACAACATCACATGAGGCAGGTCAGGTGCAATGACTCAAGTATGGTTGGCAATGAATATTACTATTAACCTATATTGTTATGTACGATGTGATCTTTAAAATGGCCCATCAAAATATGGGAGTTATATATGGAGTTAAAAAAGATATTGAAGATTCTGTTGAGAGATGAATTGCCAGTTTTATAAAATGTGAATTGCCCACGATATTTGTGATGGTGCAGTCAGCCTCATATCCCCTACGATACGGGGGGGGGGGGGGGGAGTGAGGGTTGGGGACCCTTCTCTCTGACAATGACCCCACCAAAGGCTCAACTAGCCTCAGAGCAGGGCCCCTAGCCTATCAAAGGTCCTGCACTGGTGCAAGAGACTCCCCAATGGGGTATTGATGATGATAATGATGTGAATCTATTTTGTCAGGCTGGAGAGGGTGTGACAATACCCAGTGATCCAGTAGTTGGGTGTGAATGTGATGACTGTAGCAGTAGCAAGTCCTGCTGCCCTAATCAGATGAACGCTATGGTCGTATTCAACAAATTTGGTAAGCTCAAGGTAAGGTAGTGGGCTATGAATTTTTCAGTCAATAAGTCTTATTGAAATAACAAAAGAGGGGTGGAAATATCAAGAAATTTGGAGACTTTTTCCATGCCCTTCCCTTGATAAGGAGTTTCCAGGATGTAGTGAAATATTGTTGATACTGATTGCTTGTCGTAGTGTTGTTATTACTTGTAATTACATTCTTCCTGAATCTTCTTTTACAGCAACAAGTTTCCTTGGGAACCCCTATTTATGAATGCAATAACATATGCAAGTGTGGCCCAGATTGTGTAAATAGGGTGGTACAGAAGGGACGGACAGTAGGACTCTGTATTTTTCGAACTGGAAACAATCGTGGCTGGGGAGTGAAGACCATGGAGAACATCAAAAGGGGCTCCCTGGTGACGGAGTATGTGGGTGAGGTGATCACGTCAGAGGAAGCTGAGCGTAGAGGACACATTTACGGTAGATATTCGCCTAATTAGGGATGAAGTACATATGAGGAGGTTATATTCATATAACTTTTTCACATGTAGAGGAGTTATCACTTATCAGTCACTATAATGAGTGTAAAGTAAACCTTGTATAAATCAGTTTACTATTACAGTAGTTAGATCTGCATCTGAGTTGGCAAGCCAAAAAAATATTCAATACCAAACTTTAAAAAATTCAGAGAATTTGTACAGCAAAGAATTTTTTTAGGCAACTTGCACCATAAAATACTGAGCCTCGTTTGGCATGGGGTCACCCTACACCTCCTTTTGTTAATGTGGTGACTCAAACAATACCCAGTAAATCTGAAAATTAATATTAGACGCCATGAATACCAACTACTGTATGGTACGGCATCAAGGCAATTCCCCATGTAGTGAGTTACCCCATAACTGTGTCCCAGTTTAGTACTTTCCTCCCTGGGGGGTGACCACCATATACACTTATTTTATATAGTACTGTATCTGAAAACCAGAGAAGTCAACAAGACTAGAGCCCTTATTATGCTGACTTAAAGAAGGTTTACTACATATATTTTGTACTTTCATGCATGACTAAACGTTATCAATACTGTATTGTATTAGATTACATTATCAATGTCCCATATTACCCCACTCAGGAATGTAGGAGCCTATGGCTGAGCTACAGTGGCCTGGTCATTTAAGAGACAGGAGGCCAACCCCTTCTCAGTGATGGCAATATGTGGGAAAACTTCATGGTTATTTCACAGAACCGCACACCCATGCAATGCCATCAGCAAATAATTAAAGGCTAACATATGCATATATGCTAAACTCATCATTATTCTGCCATCTACTTTTGTATCCCAATTTCTACCCAGATGCTCAGGGCTGTACATATCTGTTTGACCTGGACTACAACAAAGGAGACCAGAATCCTTACACCATAGATGCAGCAAAGTGTGGTAATGTCTCACACTTCATCAATCACTCTGTGAGTATTTACCTTTTATTACTGTTATTCATATTATGACAAATTTAACCTTCCCTATCTCTCTTTGTTACTCGTACTTACTCACATAAACATTTTCTACCCTCTTTAATTTTTCCATACTTTCCTTGCCTCGATGAATTTCTTTTACTGTACATATTACACTATTTTTTTATCCTGTCAGTTTTCAGTACAGTGTTGATGTATTGCACACCTACAGTACTTATGATTATGATTTTTATATATACTGTATGACCACCTTGCACTATTAGTTCTGAATGTAGTATTAGATTACTTGTATTATAAAAATTACATAAAAGAAAAGTTGGTAGTGTACTATGTGTGGGATAGTGTAATGGTACACCATCTCATAATTATATAATCTCTTCATCCAATTTACAAGAAACTATTAAAAAAGGAGTTAAAGTGGTGATCTTGTTTTTGTCAGTGTGACCCAAACTTGGTGGTGTTCAATGTGTGGGTGAATTGCCTAGACCCTGACCTGCCCCGCCTGGCTCTCTTTGCCACTCATGACATCAAGAAGGGAGAAGAGCTCACCTTTGACTATAACTCTGGTCTCAAGAGGGATCAGGCTGCTAGTTTCTCCACCTTCACTGGTGAGTATCAGGCTTGTTACACAAAATAGGAGTTGAAACTTCTAGTAGTGTATGGGTTTGAGTTACGTACTCGATTGTAACTATACAGTAGTAATAGTTTGAGTTTTAATTGTTGGTATTTTAGATAATGACCGCAGTGTAAGTT
The DNA here is from genome assembly GCA_034508575.1 of Petrolisthes manimaculis. NCBI lineage: Eukaryota > Metazoa > Arthropoda > Malacostraca > Decapoda > Porcellanidae > Petrolisthes > Petrolisthes manimaculis. The sequence goes on along the minus strand of JAWZYT010002108.1, from coordinate 55,758 downwards.
GATTGGTAATTTTTATTAATAAAAAATATTTTCTAACCAAATTACATTTGTCTGCATTTTGGTGATAAATTAAAACTATTTCTTACCCCATCGTTATGATCTGCACCAGCTTTTGGAAACATTTTAATGTTAGCATAGATGTGGCACATTACCAAAGATTGTTCTAGACTACTGTGCTATGCATGATTATTTTGATCTGTGATAATGTCAGTCATGATTTGGAAATGCCAATACAGTAGTAATCTGTTCTTTTACATCCTATTTCTGTGTATTGCAGGTAACTTGTTAACACCTGATAAAAATGACCAGATAAAGGTATCCTCAGAGGTGATATTGAAAACTCCCAAGGGCAACCGAGGCTTACAGTACGGCAAGACAGAGTGCCACTGTGGGGCAGCAAATTGTCGTAAATATTTCTTTTAGCTGGCCCTTATTATTCTCACTACCCATTATTTACCGCACATTATTATCCTTCTCTCTCCCTCACTTATGTTATGTATTCATTTTTTAATATGCCATGTTCGAGGGGGAATTCTCTCTGGCATGAACGTCAACAAGGCGAAGAAAACCCTCAATGGTAGACGAAAAGATATATTACCATACAGTATCAGTGATGACTGTTGCTCTCTTCTGTGATGAATAGTCAAAGAGAGAATGACTATTCACCGCTGAAGAGGGCAACAAATTGAAACCGTTTGGTAATACAGTACCGGTATATCTTTTGGTCTGCCATTGTGGGTTTTCTTCGCCTTATGCCATATTACTAGTTCTGTCTGTTCTTTGTCTTTATTCTTCAATCATTCTTCTTTCTATGAAATCTTTCATAACTTTTATCTTTGTTCTCTGTGGTCCATTTCTTACCTTAATGCAGTTTAATCCTACAGCGTTCAGGAAGGATTTGTCAAAACTTAATTCTTTTTCTTTCATTTTTTTATCAGTGTTTCATAGCATCCTAGTACTTATTTTATTTACATTATTGTATTGTGTCTTAGCATCTACACAAAGCTAAGCTATCAGAAATATAACAATTTACATACATACCATTACAAGGGTTACAGTAATGACAGTGTACAGTATACAGAATCATATTTTTACACCCTCATCATGTACAATGCCTAAATCATAGATTAGTGGCTGTAATAGTTCTAGTTTAGATGCCTTTATATGAAGAGTACTTTTCCTATGGTGTTGCATATGTTTGTGGTAGCTATGCACATCCACAAACTTTGTAAAACCTTTTCATATAATTCTACATCATGATTTGCAAACATAATTTAAGATGAAGCCTTCATGGAAAACAATATTTTTGTTTAATATTTTTGAAATGGACATGTCTGTAACCTTCACTATTTTCTCTCCAATTTCCAACCCTGTATACATAGGACAACCTTGGTAACCATATATACAGTATTCCTGTCTTACTCCAAGTGAAAGTTGAAGCTGAGTCATATAAGTGGGAATAATTGTATTTTTTCTACTCTATAGTATAACTTCACTCTCCCAAGGACTTGGCAGGTTTCCTTAAAGTCCATCATAGTCTATTATATTTAGCCACCATAGCCTTCATCTCATTCACACCTGAGATTTATGTTTTTAACTCTTTGGCACTTTCATTATATGTGCCAAAGGTTCTTCCTTTGTGCTTTCTTTTCGTTTACAAGTGTGATTTGGTTACTCTTGTACATCTTCCTGCAGAATGATGAACCAAAGGTACAAAACTATGTTTTAGTAAATAGAGACCTATTGAATGTAAGTGCTATAAGCTCGATGTACATCTGTGGACCATTCTCTAAACTGATACTGCCATAAAAGTTACAACCTGTATTATATTTATTATATTTAGAGAGAGGAACACCAGGTGTGTCAGTGGTAGAACATTTAGGGTTCCTTTCGACTAAGTTTGATCTTCACTACTGTGTGTATGAACCGGGTGGGGAGGAGTAGCACATCCTTCTCTGACTTCATTGGACTGCATTGTCTATATAGTACAGTATAGGCTAATTTAGTATAATGCATTTTTACAGTTTTAAAAGATTTTCCATGAATAACATGGATTTCAACTTGTTCATTGTTAGCATACTGTAGTTATACATATTTAGTGAACAACAATAATTTCTGTCTTATGTACAGTAAAAGAAATGAGTGCCTAAGAAATTTTTATTGTATGCAAATTTTAGCAGATGAAGCCCTAATATTTTAGTATCGTGGAAGTGGGATGCTTGTAGGAATATTATACTGTAAATGGAAATAATTTTAACAATGTGACAGTTACAAATATTGTTCAGTTTCCATATTGATTCAGAACAGGAATACTGTATATGCATTTATTGTATGTAATCAAGCACAAACCCTGAGGGATGGACACATATTATGAGTCATTATTTCTTTCCCAGCTCACTACAAAGGCTATTTCACTTTCTGCCCAAAAGTAACTACATTAGATAATTGGCCTTATCCATCCTCCAGGGACTGTTGGCTGTTAAAGTATGATGACAAAGTGGAATTGCATCCCCAATACCTCATTATGTGTCTAACAAATATTTACCACTGCTTCAAGACATGCATTGCACACAATAAATGTAATGCACATAACCTAAATGTAAAAAGAAGGGTTACTGAACAGTAGTACAGTACTACAGAACATAAAATGAAATTATGTTTAGAGAAGGTTTATGGTGTGGTTTGATTTTAGTAAGGAATGGGTTAGGAAATGATATTATTTAGAATTGTCTCTTGAAAGTGTTTTTACTTTTGCCTTCATAATATACAGTGTATTTGCTTTTTATTAAGTTCAGGCCAAACGCACTTGTTATACACTGTAATTTTACTTACATGTAATAAATATGTATGCAGTAGTAGATTTTGTTTTAATGATTCATATGATAATGTGATACTGTTCAGGTTAATAACATAAGACCTAAGAGAGAGCCAATGTACAATTGTTATAAGGTAGTACTATACTGTATAAACATTGGTAAACTCAGATGTGGTACCTATGTACTGCCTTGATAATGAAGTGGTAGAACAGGGTAAAATATATGGTTATAGACATACCTGTACAGTCGGCAAAAAAAGTAATGGAACCACCCCTCCATTAATTTTAGAATTTTTATCACAGTAGGGTTGGTACACCTGCTAAGTCAGCCCAAGTGTACCTATACAGGGACAATAATACACCCATTATACACCAATAATACACCTATTATAACTGTAGTATTATACAATGAGTATAAAATAAGTATACAATAAGTATACAATAGGTATTATCACCAGTGGAACAGGCTTACCAACTCTACATAGCACTGGCAATAGGGGTGGTTCCATTACTTTTTTTGCCGACTGTACCTAAATACTGTAATTATAAGCACCTTACAGTTGGTATATGTATAGTAAAGTGTTCATTAATGCTATATAATTATAAGGTGAGTGTCTCATTCACCATAAACCACTGTGTGTAACCTGCTGTATCATTAAGAGAAAAGGTCAGTGGTTGTTGTTGTTGAAGTTCCTCAAGCTGTCTGGCCGAGCAGCCCCGAACTCCTGAGGAAGGCCATGGCCTGAACCGGGCTTTCCCACAGTGCCCTCAAAGAGTGTATATTGTGTTGTTGGTGAGTGTGGTTGTGTGTATTGCAGTCTTCAATAATGTGTTTACTAGTATGGGGTGCTGTGTTACATCCTGGACAGGCATCCACAGTGGCTTCATCCAGCCTCTTCTGATATGTGAGAAGGGCCGGGTGGTGGCCACATCACAGCCTGGCCAGATGGACTCTGTCCTCACGGGGAAGGGAGGATTCAGATGGATGGATGTCAGGAGGTCGTGCATGCAGCTGTGTGTTGTTTTTTAGTGTTTGGATGGACTGATGAGTGATTTGAGTATGGATGTGTTTTTGGAGATTGGTTTGGGGTGGGCATGGTGTAAGAGATGATAGTATTTGTGTGTGGTATCGTGTACTAGGTGTTGTTTTGATGTTTCTTGGTATGTGTGTGTGTTGTGCCATGTAGTGTAGTGGATGTTGTGGGTTTGTGGAGGCTGCAGCAAGTGTTTGTGTGTGTGTGTGTGTGTGTGTTGTGCCATGTAGTGTAGTGGATGTTGCGGGTTTGTGGAGGCTGCAGCAAGTGTTTGTGTGCCTCTCATGTCAAGGTGATCCTTGATTTTGAGGACTTTGGTTTCATGATGTAAGTGGTCTGTAGGTGTGGAAGCTGTGCAGCCTGTGATTGTCTTTAGGGCTTTGTTCTGTATGGTCTGTAGGGTGTTGTGATGACTCTCAGCGAGGTTTGAAGCCGAGGCAGGGCTTGCATAGTCCATCACTGATCGAATATATTGTTTGTATACTGTGATTGTAGATTCTTTGTTATGTCCAAATGTTGTGCTGACAAGTGATCTGAGGGCTTTAAGTCTGTTCATGCATTTGTTTTTGATGGTCGAGATGTTGTGTTTGAATGTCATGGATGTATTGTATGTTATGCCAAGTATTTTGGGTGTGTGTGTGTGTTGTTTATGGTGAGGTGTGGTGTGTTGCGGTGTTCTGCATTCCAATTGGTGAGAAGGGTGACAGTTGACTTGGTGGGTGCTATTTTAAGTCTATTTGTGGTGAACCAGGTATTAAGTATATTGAGGTAGGGCTGGAGGATGAGAGTGGCTGTGTCTGCGTTTCTGTGTGTACATGTGAGTGTTATGTCGTCTGCGTAGGAAGCTACGTGTATTTGTGGTGCCTGGGGTGTTGGTATGTCATGCATGTATAAGTTGAAAAGGGTGGGTGAAAGTACAGATCCCTGAGGGACACCATTGGTGAAGTTTTTCATGTTAGATGTTTGACCAGCAAATGTAACATGGGCTATTCTACCTCCCAAAAAGTTGGCCAGCCATCTTTTGGTGTTGTTATGCATGTTTGTGTTGTATATTTTGTTTGTGAGGATGTGGCTGGGGATGGCATCAAATGCTTTACTAATGTCTAGTGTAACTAAGAGTGTTCTGTGTGGGGGCCTATCTGAGTTGATGCCATAAAAAATTCTTTGTGTGAGGTCTGTAAGAAGGGTGTTAGTTGAGTGTAGTGGTCTGAAGCCGTGTTGTGAATTTGCAAGGGGGATGTGTGGTGTAATAAGTTTAATTATGAGGCGCTCGGTGATTTTGGAAGGGGTGCAAAGGAGGGTGATGGGACGATGAGAAGAGGGTAGTGTGGGGTTTTTGTTGGGTTTAGGGATGGTGATGATGTCAGTGGTAAATCACCTTACATAAATAGAAGAAAATTGAGGATTAAAAGACCGAACAGTAATAGATTTATACCAATTCAACTGAGAGTTGTACAGTATTAAGGGCAGTGAAACACTCTTGAGAAAATAATCTAGCATTGTCAATAAAAGAAAATCTGCAACTGTTATAATATTGAAGTAATGGAGTCAACAAGAAACCATATTTGACAGCATAGCATAGGACAGAGAGGAGGATACATTGCTAAGCCTGGTGCACAAAAATAACATGAATTGACTAGATGGCCAGCAGATGGGAGGGAAAAGATCGTCAGAATGGCTAGGCAAATGTTGAAAGAAAGCAGATTAGACTAAAATTAAGTAAAATGTGGAATTTGACTGGAACTGAAATAGCTTCAGTGAATAGTGGGACCCTGTTGATTGATTGCGTATGTCACAAGTGTGATGGGGAACCATATCTACAGTAAATCTGAAATGAAAATGATGAAGATTGGTGGTAGCCAAGGTATTGTAGTCTTGTCTTTTGTCAAATGCTAATGCTATGGCACGTAACAATTCTGTGTGAAATTGTAGTTTGTTGGTGTTATCTTCTTTTAAAATTTGATGTGTCCTTAAATGACTCATTTATATAGTACAATGTACTGTATAGTACACACATGCACAAGTTAAATATACACTTTTGACCTTCCAGCCTGCCAGTTGCCTTGTAAAGTATAATTTATTGTTTTAACGGCTCATTCATTTAATTAATTAATATAATTTAAATATTCCCTTATAATAAACTTTGATCCCAATGCCTCGTAAAATAGTTTCACATAATACACACATAACATATAAATACAGTATTTTCTTATAACCTTCCCATTGCCTCGTAAAATAGTTTCATATAATACACACAATATATAATGTACAATTTAAATATTCTCCCATGATCTTCCCATTACATCGTACAGTATAATAGGAGAGTATAATTAAATGGATTATTCATATAACACACATAATTAATAATCCAGTCTTACTAGATTTCCCCTTAAAATTACAGGCTTATTATACCGTGATATCCCCGTTGCCTCGTAAAATAATAATATAATCTCATACCAAACACGTACACACAATTTAAAACTTAACAATTTAAATACTCCCTTCCCATTTTGTCTTGTTGTTGAATAGTACTACCCATTATATTATTTTTATTATACTGTATATGCATTTATATATAAAATTTAACACACTCATGTAATATAATTTAAACATTCCCCCAATACCTTCCCATTATTATTATTTTTATTATATATGCATTTATATATAAAATTTAACACACACTCATGTAATACAATTTAAACATTCCCCCAATAGCTTCCCATTATTATTATTTTTATTATATATGCATTTATATATAAAATTTAACACACACTCATGTAATACAATTTAAACATTCCCCCAATAGCTCCCCATTATTATAATATAAAATTTAACACACTCATGTACTACAATATATTAAACATTCCCCAAATAAATAACTACCCATGATACTATTTATATTATTTCTACTACAAACTATTAAACATTCCCCCAATAACTAACTACCCATGATACTATTTGTATTATCTTTACAACAAACTATTAAACATTCCCCCAATAAATAACTACCCATGATATTATTTGTATTATCTTTACTACAAAATATTAAACAATCCCCCAATAAATAAATAACTACCCATGATACTATTTGTATTATTTTTACTACAAAATATTAAACATCCCTGATATTATTATGTATTATTTTTTAAGTCTTGTTGAAAAGTTTAATTAAATAAGGCGGGTGTGTGTGTCTGGTTCCCCATTGGTGTATTTCGAATGTTGTTTGATGCCAGGCCAGTGTGAGTGACGACGACAACGTTGGTGGACGACGCTTACCACCTCACGCCTTATTTTTATGCTATTTCCCTAGTTTTATATCTCTAGTGGGCCTCAGAGTACCTCCATGGCATCCGTAAGTCGGTATAAATGGCTACTATGTATTAATATGTATTAATTATGGTGTTATGTATGTATATATAATGTATAATAATGATATTGTTAACGACCTATGAGCTATGAAAGGGGTAGGTAGGTAGGTCAGTTTTCTCTCTCTTATTAATTCATTTGTACCTTCTTAGTCGAGGTAATTAAGGGTGGATTAAAGGTATAAAGGGATGTAGTGGAGAGGATTAGGGCAGATTAACTATTCTTCTCACTTCTCTCGATATAAAGCTCAGTAAAGACGTTTGAAATCTTTATCATTATTGTCAAACTGTTCTCAGCTCCCCGAGTAATTAATTAGTTTTGTTACTTTGGTGATCATATCTCCAACCACTAGACTGTAAAGTACACGGTGTTTACGGTAGATTAAACTTTGCTATTTCTATGGAGGCTTATAATTAAATATGGACGGGTACAAACTAATAGAGTGTAAGTTAGGCTATCATTGAATTTACTCGTCTATTATTAGGTAAACCTGGGCCACGATTTGCACATTTCATAATAGTTTTTTTGTCTTAGTTTACTATAACCAATATACAGTTGACTGGAGATAGAGGCAGGAGCTAAGATATTGTAGGAAATCAATTATTTGATCTATTGAGTTATAATTTTAAAATGAGAAAGGATATACAAGTGTTGTAGATTGTAAATTATTAATTATAAGTTAATGCTGACCTTGCAGTATTTCTGAAAATCAGGTCTTTGGGTTTTTCCTGTATCTTAGTTTTTTTATACATTTTTAGAATTAATTTTGAAAGAATTATTGGTGAAAATTATACAAAGCCTAACCTCAGAGGTCCTCATTCAAATAAGATTGGTTAGGTTAGGTTATCTCTTCACAATAATATGCTAAAATATGTATAAAACCAGGAAATATATGCAGTATATATATATAAAACAAAAAAAACAATTAGTTTGAAAACCCCAGAAGGACCCATTTGTCAGAAACTTCCTTCCACCTGCTTCATATCTTGTGAATAATATGAAGGTCAGAACCATTCAGATAACAACACATCAAATAAATAGTGGGTATTTAGTTGATTGAAAAGTTTTACTGACCTTTCAGCCACAAGTATGTTTCAATATTGCAGTTAAATTTTAAGATTGATATAAACTGTAGCCTTGTTTTTTTTTGGATAGTTTTTTTTTATCAAGCTGCTGTACTAGAGTTTTTCAGATGTTTTGGACCTTTTCTTTTAGTTCTATGTACCATGTATAACTTAGGTCCTGGGAGGCCCTAGTTAGATCCAGAAAGGGATAATTTGGTTAGGTTAGGTTAGGGTCAGTTAGGTATGGTTAGGCTGGCATAATTAAAAAATGTGTCAATTTCAGCGGAAACATCAGGAATAAAAATGTGGAATTATATTATATTAAGGGGTTACATTGGAGTGCCGTGATTCCTCCAAATTATGTCAGGAAACATGACCAATGAATATATAATTATATCTTATTGTTGCTGGGAACAGTTTGGGAGAATCAGTTCAGTTGCTGTATGACTGGATTATCTGGATTTGGGGTAAGCCTGGGAAATAAGGTATTTGGGGTTTACTCACTTTTTTGGCTCCTCTAATTCCATGTTAAACGTTTTGAATGTGAGATTAACGGAATAGTACTGTACAGTGTTGGTAAATGGTAAATCTGGAGCATATGATTCCCTCTAGTAATTCTAAGCAACAGGACATTATTTTTGTTAATCTGATCCTGTTTCCTTGCATATTATTTTGGACCTCTAATGCACTAAAAGTGTAGCACCCCATTAAAGGTTAGATATCAACTTGGCCAGACACTGCCACAGTTCAATGAATAAGATGAGGAACTGTGATTCTATGGGCTAGAATTAATGCTATATGCTGTGAATATTAAATATATATTTTTAAATTTAAGCAGAACACTGGTATGCAATTGTGAATAGCAGGTTAATTCTGTCTAGGTTTCTAATCTGGACAGTTTCATCTGGGATAATGTTTCAAAGTCAACTAAGTTACTAGAACCCTCTGACAAAAAGTTATGGAGATAATCAAAGCATTGAAGCATCTTATATTATGGTGTATGCCGGTAACTTTTACAGTGGTTTTTAGAGATAGATATATGTATATATTTTCTCCCTTTTCTACCTAGACCAGCAATGTGGAGAACCTGTCACCCCAGATCTTACGAGGTGTGGTGCGTGAGATGACAGAACTGGTGAAGGGGCCACCAGAAGGTATCCGAGTCCATATGAATGATGAAGACATCACTGACATCCAAGCCACCATCACTGGACCAGGTACATTAAACAGACTAATTATGTTTGTTTTGTCCCAACTGGTTATGAAGTTGAGATTTTCCTGACATACAGTATGAATACTATATATCCATACCCCAGGGTTATGGAGTAGAGTCATAAGTTTTTGAGTTGACTCAAATCTAATTCTTCCACAACTCCAACTCCTATTGTTTTTTGTACACTCTGTAGTACTGATAGGACTATGTATGATCCAGTAATTCTGTCTTCAAAATATGAAACTGTACTTCAGTTATCCTGAGTCCGAATTGTAATTATATAAATTTGGTGTCAAGAATAATGTTTACCCATTACAGTACTTAACTTGTCTAGTTAGTACCAGTTGTGAATTAATGGCATGGGCATTGCTATTATCTTATGTTATGGTTATCTTCAGCGGGGACACCTTATGCTGGTGGGATGTTCCGTGTGAAGCTGGCACTGGGTAAGGACTTCCCCAGTGGTCCTCCTAAAGGATATTTCCTCACCAAGATCTTCCACCCCAATGTGGCAGCCAATGGAGAAATCTGTGTCAATACACTCAAAAAGGACTGGAAAGCTGACCTCGGAATACGGCATGTTTTGCTGGTGGGTGTCATGGAGCAAGAGTACGGGACTGTGTAACTGTAGAGTTTAAAAATTTGGGTTTGAATGAACTATGCATGCAGTTGTGAAGTACATATATTATTCAACTAAAATGGGCTTTCAACAATATGTTTGTGCTTCTTCAGCTGATTAATGCACCATGTAAGACTTATATAGTATTGCATATGTGCTGGCTATTGTTATTTTTTGTGTTAATTTTATTGTGATCCTTACCTGATTGTACCATAAGAGATTCTCCATAATATTTCCCTCATTGACCATTTACTGTTCCTTTTCCTTTATTTTATTGTGATCCTTACCTGATTGTACCATAAGAGATTCTCCATTATATTTCCCTCATTGACCATTTACTGTTCCTTTTCCTTTACGGTCTAATGATGTACTGTACAGGTAATCAAGTGCCTCCTCATCGTACCCAATGCTGAGTCAGCCTTGAATGAAGAGGCCGGTAAACTTCTACTGGAGGCGTATGATGACTACGCTGCCAGGGCTAAGATGATTACTGAAATACATGCACAGGTATGGTGTCGTTATACCTTTTATACCATAATAATAATAATGTTTTCGCTCTGTATCTTGTGTACCGTCGTGTCCCAGTTGCTTTTGATCTGATTGTTAATTTTATATGAGATCATTCTCCAGACTCCCTTTTCTCTCTCTGTCTCTCTCTCATGAGTTTATTTTCTAACTTCTGTGATTTTCAAGTTGTATGGTACCTAATCCCCAAATAATTCCTTATCCCTACATATGCACACATTTTTCAAAACTCACAACAGCCATTTTAAATGTTTAAAGTGTTGTTGCTCAGATTGTACAGTCGGCAGCAAATGTCCTGTCGCCACATTTGTTAAATCATGAAGTATGAAAATATAAGCTTCAAGGACTCATCAACTGAAAAACAAAGAAGTGTATTCATTTATGCCCTGGATATCATGTTTCTGTATTTGAATGTGTTTATTCGATGATTAACCTTTATATTATTTAAAAAAAAAAATTATAAGCTTATATTATAACATGATGCATAATAGCATATCCTTACTGCTAGTTGATATACTGGTTTGTAACTCTTGCCTCGTGCTTCATGTATTGCAGCTATTTTTAAGCAGAAATGGTATAAAAAATAACCTTAGTTATCTTTATATACTGTACATGCATATGTGAACTTTGTTTTTTCCAAAATTAATTTGATTTTCTTGTAGGTTTGGTTTTCAATTTTCTGCTGATGTCCTGTTCCAATATTTTCTAACAAAAATTATTTAAAACCAAATTAGGTAAGATAGATGGTATAGACACATCCTGCAATTTATGTTCTTTTTCTCATCTCAATAGGGACCAAAAACTTCCAAGAGTGAGGGTAGTGGTGAGGGCTGCAGTCAGGATGGACCACAGGCCAAGAAGCATGCCACAGACAAGAAAATTTCTGCAGACCGCAAAAAGTTACTAAAAGACAAGAAACGGACACTAAAAAGATTATGAGGTGGTGGTTCAACAGAACAACAAAAAGTGCTTTCACCTACTAGTGCAAAGTGTGTGGGTATCTCTGAGTGATATCTTCTCCCTCTCAGGCAACTTACTTAGCCCCAGTTCTTAGCTCAGTTGAAATTGAGTGGCAAGCTGGGATGGAGACCAGGAGTTACCCTTTAGAAGCCAGGCTGGAAAACTTTCAACTTTATAACTATTTTTACATATATATATTTATAGATGTATACTTTGAACCTGTCCATTGCATTTTTGTAACATTTAAATATCATTTTGTTTGAGAAAAAACTTTTTTTCCATTCTCATACTTTCAGCTGATACCGCATTTTTACCATCGTTACAATTTTGCATTGCAACAGCGAGATAGTCTGATGTGAATACAGAATATTGCTACAGGTAATAATGCTTTGTTCTTTGAAACAAAGAATGGAAGGAGATAACAGCTCTTCTAATATGCAAGTATAATTAGTTATATTTGTGAAGAATTTCATCTGATATTCAGATTTACAATGTAAGAGACTAACTATAAAATGGGCTTGTCTTTCCATAGGCTAAGAGGGTACTGGCATATCTGTGTTGTGGGTCTTCTGTGCAGTCAAATGAGGTCATGGTAGAGCTGCATTTGTTGTAATGATTACAGTACATGCAGGCCTGCCAAGTCAGTTGTGTCAACTAATAATTTAAAGTGACTTTTCTAATTAGGTATTTTAGCCTAGCCAGTTTTATGTTCTTATGTCATGAAGCATTCTGAGTTTGTGCAATTGGAGCAGAATGAAAGATATGAAGCAATCAAATATAAAATATTTTACTTTTAAAGTCATTTTTATTTGGAAATAATCTGGCCAAAAGTGTACAGTGTTATATCTAAGATAGTTACATTTCCTTACACCATGCCATAATTGTTCAGTTATATGAATGTTTCAGATGGTTGGAAGGGATGTATTGCTTGATACAAGGAAGCACAAATGTAAAGATACTTTTATTTTCTTTACTTCTCTGTGCACTGGATCTCTTAAGCTAGTAATATGAGTATCTGGTATAAACTTTGCATGTATTGCAAATATCTTTAGCTTACTAATTTTATTGATTTTATCATTTTGGTGTTCTAGTAAAACTTTCAAGCATTTAACAATACTGCTTGACCAAGTGAGTGGCTGTGAGTCATGGATGTAATGTACGATACTGATAATTATACACATTGGAGTATTGTGCATCTAATCATTTCTGTGAAATTATCAGATTGCAATCAAAGAAAGTGTATAAATTGACATTATCTCTAAGTCATGGAGGAGTTTTTGAACTAACCAAAGACTATTTGAAATAATTATTCTGTTCTTCAAATGCATTCAAACAAAAATTATAATCTTCATATAAATTTGTGAGTAGATGCTAGTACAGTTGCCATTTATTGACTTTTTGATGATAAATATATGTAAGAGAGTAGAGTACAAAATTTATCGTAGCCTAGCAATTTAAGTCACGATACAGTGCATTACCGTTTATCTTCAGTTATACTATGGAATTAGAATCTTTATTTCAGTTTATGATCAATATATGAAAGTTAAACAGTAACACCATAACGAAGTTCATACAGTATTCTGAATGCATAATTCATTACTGTACAATACTTTTATTTCTTTGGAACATCCAAGATTTTCTGTTATTGTAGTTTTAGATGTTAAGATTAGGTAACTGTTTGGGGATCAGAGATTAATTTGCACATAGATTTTGTAAGGTTGGTCAGGTATTTAAATTCTTTGATAGGGTTACACATTCTTGTCTGAACTTTTTTTTTCTGACTCCATTTCATTTTCACTATACTGTATTTACTTGGTGATACTGTAATTAGAAATATTACCATGTGGCTCACGGCCCAATTTCTACTGTTACAGTAGGCTTTTGATATAAAGTTAACATATATAACACCTGTATCTTAACACAGACCCAGTAGATAATTTAATCTGAATGATAATATTAGTGTAACAAATGACTGGGAAATATTGTGGTTTTCAAATATGGGACAGAATATCATGAAGCGATGGGTACAAATAGTTAATATGCTTGATATGAGAGTCTTCTGTAGTATATTCAGTAAAGCATAGTCCCTTATGCTCTTTACCCATGTCCTAGGCTTTCATCCATCTCAATCTTCCACTTTTGTATCGGTTTTAAGCTTGCTTCATATTAGACATAGAATATTTCACCCAAATTTTGCTTTTCGTTACTGCTCATTTAATTTCCTTCCCTTTGCAATTGTTTGAAGTTTACATCATACAAGGCCAAGTTTTTCCCTAAACCATTATACCATTCTGCATTAATGCCAAGTCAAAAAATTTCCAGGGTGCTTTTTGTGTGAATTAATGGTTGAGTATGCCAGTATACATATCCTGTGGCACTGTTATTCTTGCAAATCTAAATTCAGAAGTAAGAATCTTTTCGTTCATTATTGGTGAGTGAAGATGCTGTCATGAAGCTTATGGATGCAGCATGTCGGACCTGATAAATGGAGGATAGAAAATGTTGGGAAAATGTTTCTGGTGTGATATCTTCTTGATTACTGTTCCAACACTAACAATCAGACCAAACGCTATATGCAAGAAAGGGGCAATTGATTGATGCAATGGTAAAGCGTTCACCTTGAACTACTTTGCCCTAAGTTCAATTTTTGCCACTGCAACTAAGCCAGATAGGGAGGGATAGTGCACTCCTTTAATTGCAGTGGGCTTCATGGTCTATAGGTCACACTCAGTAGAAATTTAAAAATCATGAACTTGGAGATGGCAACACTTAATGCAATGACTCCATAGACACGTGATACCAGTTATTGACATGGCCTAATTAGTGATGTTGGTTGCATGGTACAGTACTCCATTACCTGCATGGTTTCGTGTACGGGACTGAGAAGTGTTGTGTGATGCAGCTTTAAAATTTGGGGATGTTGTACCGAGGTTACAGAAATGCATTCTGCACTAAGATAATGAGATAACTGCTAGGAACCAAAATCAAAATTTTGTTAATTCAAATCCCAAAACATTTTAACATGACTATGGAAATAGGTTTTTTAGTTGCCTGAGACAAAGTAACTCATTAATTGCACACTTCCAGCTCACCTAAAAGTATATTACATAGTGGGGTGGAGGGTTTGGTAGGTACTCTAGGTTGCTGCAATTATTGTTTTAGTGTTTGCTTGATTAGGTCAAATTTTGTTTTAGGATAATTTTTATATTGCTGATCACAAATAGTCTTACGACACCCCCAAAGGCTCCTCATTTTTTTCTCCCCTAATTGGCCTAATTTCTAGTGTACCTATCTTTTGTGTATTTAATTTTGCTTACGTAGATAACAAACTGCATCCATGTTTTCTCATTTTTTCCTTTCACCTACAAAATCCTCTTTCCTGCATTAAAGCAAGTCATTCCATATGCTCCCATAAATTACTTCCCGTTGTTACTACAATACACTCCCCATCCATTCTCCTGAATACAGTAAGTAATAATCTCGATGGCCCTTTCA
Organism: Petrolisthes manimaculis; assembly: GCA_034508575.1. NCBI lineage: Eukaryota > Metazoa > Arthropoda > Malacostraca > Decapoda > Porcellanidae > Petrolisthes > Petrolisthes manimaculis. The sequence goes on along the minus strand of JAWZYT010002108.1, from coordinate 40,667 downwards.
CCATACGAGGACTGGATTCTAAGTCACTTCATACTGCCATTAAACCATAGCTTGATTACTGAAGGAATTTGTAGCAGCTAAAATGGGAGGGACCCGTGTGGGAAAGTTACAATAGGAAATTTTCCTGGTCTATAAAATAAGAGTACAGAAAAGGTTTTCTATTGAAGTAACATGTTGAAAGGAGTGGAACATAGAAACTGTTATAGAATTTCATTTTGTGAAAAGTTGAATATTTTGAATATAGAGAAGTCTTATTTGATAAAACAGTATCTTGTTTTCTTCTCTGTAATACATCTTATACTTGCTTCCTATTGATAGTAATAAAGTAATTTATATGTTTTTATATTCTTACAAACCCATATTATTGAGCAGTGGAGCTCTTGATCTGATGAACAACGTATTTGTTATTTTTAATGACACTGATTATCTGTAGATATTTATTAACCAAATATATTCCCTCCATCTGTCCACTACAATACCAGTTTGGTTAAAGATTGCACATTGGTTGAGCAGATGTATCTTACATATTCTTTAGTTAATAAATAAAAAAGTAGCCTAATGTAACAATGTACAGTCTGCCTCAAGAATTCATACACAACATTGGTTAATAATGGTATTTATTTTGCACATCCAGTACTGTAGGGTTTAATTGGCTGACTTATTCAAGTATGAGCTATAAATCCCCCTCACTGGTACCATAATGGCTGCAGTATATGGGAATTACCTTCATTTCCCTCCCTGTATGGCTGGGTACTAGTTTGGAAGTCGTGACATGGGTAGCAGTTGACCTGAACCACGGTAAAGGGTTGGAAGCGTACTTCTGTCCAGTGTTGGAACAAAAAATATATATACTGTATAGTCAAGATGTAAGAGCCAATATGATACAAACGATGATGGCCTTTGAAAGTTTTGGAAACCCTGCATATTTAATGAAGATTGTTATACCATCAGAAACGGTACATCTCTTAAGACAAGAGTACCAACCCTTTGTGGAGACTGCAGTCATCATGGTATTTCTTTTCTAATATGTTTGACTTGTGCATACATAACGCTGGTTTTCTTTGCAATTAGTGTGTTAAATATCAACGTTTGTTAGGATTTACACCTCGTGCTACAAGACAAGGATTAATGAATGAAACCATTGTACCAGTGCATTTATGTATTTATTTTGAATGCTTTGGTCTCACCTAGTGTACCCTGTCTTCACATAATTTAATTCCTGATGGTTATTAAAATTTTGCAAGTCCACCAAAGATTACCCCATGGCTAATGAAAGCTACAATGGATTGAAAGTATATTACCTGTACTATATTTTTGTTTCTCAAATTTTTATTTATAATCAACTACTCTCGCTTCAAACCTAGTAACTTATTTTAGAAGTTCGTCCCTCATTATTTCTACCAACGACTACAGAAGCCAGAGTGTGCCTGAACTTATCCACAGTCGACTCATACACTTTGAGGTCCTCTTGTCTCATCCTCAGCAGCAGGTCTATGTGTTGCCTAAGAAGTTCTATTTCTTCTCGTGCCATCTCCACTCTGCCAGAAAGAAATTCTAACTGATAAATTTATCTTTTTCAGAACCCCATCAATACCTTTCATATTGCCTTGACACATTCCTCCCATAAATACATTATCGGTAGGTCCTACCTTCAACACATCTAGCCTATGCCAATTTAGGTCCTATTTTCCTATACAGTGGGGCTTCCATTTAACAAGAGGCACTGGGCTATTGCAGTAATAGTGTTCTCACCTTGCAAATAATTGGCTTGAGTTTGAGAATTATTACAAGGGGAGGGGTGGCACTCTTTAAATATGAAATTTTGTATATTATTGCCTTGGGAAGGGGATTTTTTGTTCATGTAACGAGTAAAATGATTAAATTAAATGTTTTAAGATGCAAATCATGAAAAAAATATTTGTTCTAGTAGTCTAATCTTTCACTGAATGAAAAAAGAATGCCTCAAGTTGAAAGTGCAAGACATTTTTATATAACAAAATTATGACTACTATCATTCGTTTTGTGGATTTTATGTTAAAAATGAGTACTGTATATCTAAAACTAGCCTGGACAAAAGAACTGACGCTGTTAAACATGAGTACTGTATATCTAAAACTAGCCTGGGCAAAAGAACTGATGCTGTCCTATCCACTTGTGCATTAAAACATGTATGCTGACTAACTTGTTTCTGAGTAAGGTCTCTGAGGCAACGTCTCCCCAAGCCAGTACCGATAGTCTGTGACGCCTACCAATGCCTCCCTCACTGCTGGAACGTGGGGCCCTACAGCCACTCCTACAAGACGTCCCATCATCTGAAAGGGGAAAATAATAGGATCAGAACCGTTCTCACAAAAACTACACTCACCTGATATTAGGATACACTCGTCCTATCCCAGTCGATGCCCCTCGTATCACCATAGATAATCATGGCTTAATTAAGTGCTTTGTGGATTCCGCCCGATATCTACGTCCCAACGTCCATATCATTTTTTATTCGCCCTTTTTTTTTTTTCTTTTCCAATATAAATTGCCCTAGTCGAGGGGTATTTTCGAATCTATATTCTTAACTACAAAGGAGGTCTTGTGCCAAAAGGTTGTTTGAGCTTGGTACAGTACTGTAGTGCATTGATTACAGATGGGAGATTAACTTTGTTAACTTGTTGTTTCGTCCAGTCTTGTGTAGCATACTCGACATTTCAGCTTATAACTTCAGTTTATTTTACAGTCTCCTTTATTTGCTCAACACCTCGATTCAGCATTACTGCAAAGTTTATTTAGAATTTTGTGCTTCCATCTCGAGGATAACAGACTCCTCTTTCATTTACTATATAAATAGTTGAATGAGGCTTACAACAATTCTCCCTTTGCAATGTACTGTCAGCAAATAAGGAAATATAGTGTAAATAAAGTAGTTTGTTAATAAAAGTAGTACAATATTTTCTATTGATAAATCTTAAGTCTATATAAAGAATCGATGATATACTCACTATTAATATCAAGGTTCTGACGTTCTAGACATCTTTCCAACATGGCTGCCTTGTGTTGTTCTTCCCGCAGTTTGCTTTCTGCTGCCAGCATCCTTCCACTCATTTCTGTCAGTCTGCGGGACCAGCCAGATATTTGGGTAAGTGTGAATCCTTCGTCACAAAGTTTTAGCAGCTTAAATAAGTGAAGCATATTGACGAACTCCGTTAATTAAAGGCAATTCCACGGGCTGTAAGCAAGGACATTCACAGTGCATAAGATGGCGTGGTACCGGTACGATGGCTCCATAGAAAAACAATAGAGCCATCGTACCGGTACCACACCATCGTCAACACCACGGATGTTGTTGCATATGGCCCAACATCCCATTCCCATATAGTACTCCCATAGGTGGTTAGGTCTAGAACTCTTTAGAATTTATTAGTAATAAGGTTTGGTTCAGATATTCAGTCCTCATTTCTATGAATTTTTGAACACTTATATTAGAACTAACCAAGCGGAACTACTGATTGCATTCACAATATATCAACAGCTGTTCTGAGTGTGTGATATGACATTGTACAGTCGTAGTCAATAATAATTATATTTTATCAACATATAACCGGGTATCTCAAAACAATTTGCTGTTTAGCCTAATGTTTTCACGTTCACATATGATGTTATTGTATTTAAGTAGTGCATAGCTGTTTGTAGAATATTAATAGATGGTACTTAACTTCATTATTGAAAAGTTTATCAGCTAACGAACAGAAGGAAGCTGTTAAACTCTTACTTGATCAATTAAGTTACCCCATATAGATGATTATTTTTGACCAAGACTGTAAGTGCAGGCAAAGTTAGTAAGGTTAGAAAGACCTTTAGGAACATTTGTACTGGAATCCTACCTTGTGTTGAGGAGATTGACAAGTTGCCTAAGTTTGTCCACCTCAACATGTGCCGCCTGAGCTAAGGTTTGGTACTGACACCCACCATTACCAAGACACGTCCCACTACCACTACCACCACTACTACCACTTCCCTTCTTGTTCACGTCATCCCCACCAGCGTCTTCAATGTCACGAACATCCTGGTGACGCTGAATAGATACATAGATACGGTACAGTACATATTGAATAGATACATAGATACGGTACAGTACATATTGAATAGATACATAGATACGGTACAGTACATATTGAATAGATACATAGATACGGTACAGTACATATTGAATAGATACATAGATACGGTACAGTACATATTGAATAGATACATAGATACGGTACAGTACATATTGAATAGATACATAGATACGGTACATATTGAAAAAAGGTAAAACATGTATTATACCAATCTATTACAGTTTGTGTGTGTGTGTGTGTGTACGTGTGTTGGTTGTATTTATCATCTTATTCATGTGTGTGTAATTATGATGTTTTTATTATCCATTTATATAATACTTTTAGGTCAAGGATTCCACTGTATTTTAACCCGTTTTCTCGGTCAAGTAAGACACCCAATTTTTATAGGAATAAATCATGAGTTGAGTGAATATTAGAACACGACAGTATATTAATTTTATTGTTGTTAAGGACCCTGTGATCGTGTATGAAACTTGGTGGCTTCTGATTCCTCCTGACTATGCCACGAAACAGGCTAATTCAGTTTGGGTGGTGTTTCATGGCAATGTTTGAAGGACTCGCTAACCTCCTATTTTCTGACTACGACACAGGGTCCCTTAATGTATGTCACCAACCTTGTCCCTGAGTGGTTCTCTGACGGAGTGGCGGTAGAAGTTTCCCCTCTTGCTCGAGTTTCTCCTCAGATTGTCTCCGGTACTCACTGGTGACCTCTCGACACTACTGTGAAGGAATAACCATAAGACTATTAATTATTCGTCGTATATTTCATTGTTAGGAATCGGGGGGTGTTGCAAACTACGTAAAACGTCCTCAGATGGAATAATTATGAGGATCAAATTTCCAGTAGGATTCCTTATGCTTAGAAATTCCTTAGGTACTTTCCATTATGATTTGGTAATGCATTTAATTAATCTCCATGCCTGGCTACTTCGTATTGCAGAACTTTAATATTTTTAGCTGGCCAACGCCAAATGATTTTACCTGTCACAAGACAATCAATTATATTCCGTTTATGATTGTGTAACATTATCAATGGATTGTTTTGTTTTGTAAGTGTCTTAAAAATAACGTCATGTCAATAATAAAAAAAATACTTACCTGTCACGTAAGATGTCGCTGACGGGCTCCAGTTTCAAAAGTTCGTCTATTTTGGTCTCCATTTCACTAATTTTTGTTGATAGGACTCCCACTGTGGGGTTTTGGAAGGACTGGAGTGTCGGAGAGTCAGTCGTATTCTCTTCTTCCTCCAGGTCTCCGGTTTCCTTCGTCTCCCTGAAAAAACTGAACGAACTCTTTCGATGAGGTTTGTTGGAGTCGCGTTTATGTTTACTTGATGCGTTACGAAGTGGTCTCAGGTTCCAGTGTCTCTTCTCCTTCAAATTCAGAGCAGCGCAGTCATCTTGTATCCTAGCGGGGCTCTGTCTGGGTGATCTGCTGTAGTAGTCACGGGAACTCGATGAACTCCTGTGTAATTTGACCGTCCCTGCTGCTGCTGGTGAATTAGGCACTCCATTGTCCGATGAGGCTAGCTGAGGGTCCAACGACACGCGGGAAACATCTCGGTCGTCGCATAAACCCAGAGTCCTAATTTGTTCTATATTTTGTACCGCCTCAGAGTCCCACGTGAAGATGTTCTTACCACTCGTCCTACCTCGACTGTTTCTGATTCCGGACTTGGGTGTGGCAGGCATAAGGGGACTCTGGGTGCATGACAACAAGTAGTTCTCCTCCTGAAAGTGTGGAAATGAGACAAAAAGTCAAATAACATATACAATATACTGGTAATCACTGAACCTCCCTGCCTGTTATTTTGTCTACATGAAAGGGTATGTGATAGTCATGATAGTCAGGAAATTGAAAGCTACTTATTCCTCCAAACTGTGCCATAATATAATAGTGCATAACTATGTTTTACTGTCAAACTGTCCAATTCGTGAAGCGTGTAGTTATTTGCCCAAATTGTGAATTGGTAAATTTGTGTCCCTGTTCACCTATATTAATAAGTAAGTACTCGGCTGTAAGAGCGAGGATTGTAACCTTAAATTGTAGGCTGGTGGAAGATGTGTTTATGTAACAACACTGACTGCCTCAATGACCTCCATTATGAGTCGATAGACATAGGGTCGATTCCATAGTGGTTTGTTTTGGTTTGTAAGCTCGCAAACGAAAGAATGTTTGTCGTGTAAATGCCTTATGGGTGAATTATTTAATGAATTTGGTGAGTAATCTATACAGTGATCATTATTATCTAACTGTTGGATAGATATTGTGAATGTGGATACTCACCTTTTGGAAAATAATGAAGCCTTAAAATTGTGGTTGGTTGGGGAGCTAACAAACCAATGCCACTGTGGAATCGACCCATAAAGCCCAAAATCTTTTATCTCGTGACTCATCAGTGTTTATCCATGCAGTAGCCAGCAGGTGTTGAGGGTTATAAGTTTATATAAGAAAGTGAAAGCCATCTTGCCTTGAGTTACTGTATATCGAGAGACAAAGGAAAATGTGTACCGCACTTCACTTTTAATTTGGGTTCACACTAACAACATTTCCTCGGTCTTTTAATCATGTTCAGAGGTTTGTAATATTGGTCACTCCTGAATCTGATCTGGAGAATTTATGATATTGAATGAAGAATCCAGGACAAACGTACGTACAATAAGCCTACTCGTTATTTTTCCCTCGGCTATAATATAATAATAAGGTTTCGAATCCCCCTATGCGTGTCTATAATTAACCCTCGAACACCACTAGGCCTACTCTCCCCCATATTATTATTATTATTATTATTATTATTATTATTGTTATTGTTATTGTTATTATTGTTATTATTATCATTATCATTATTATTGTTATTGTTATTGTTATTATTGTTATTATTATTTTTTTATTATTGTTGTTATTATTATTATTATTATTATTGTTATTATTATTATTATTGTTATTGTTATTATTATTATTATTATTATTATTATTATTATTCTACAAGATATTCCCAACACCATGTATGTACCCTAAGTTACACCAGCTGTTCTATTCCCAGCGTCACACACTTATTACCCTCGTTATTAAGATTCCTACACGCAGCCCTCTAGCGGCCAAATAACTAACTTAGGGCTCCCCAAAAATAATATCTTTCAGAGTATACAACCCTAAATTTCGACCACCTCCCTGACGCCACTATACTCTATTCAAAACTTGTGTTCCATTTTCCTCTATCTATCTGTCTCTATTTCTATCTATATCTTTATATCTATATCTTTCTACCTATCTCCATCTGTCTCTATTTCTATCTATCTCTTATCTGTCTATCTATCTGTCTATCTATCTATTTCTATCTATCTAAGCATAAGAGGCCAGCGGAACACAAGTTTTGAACACACTATAATACTTCTTCCTTTTATGTTCAACTTTACCTGACGCATCCACTGAGTTACTTCGCTATTTGGTATTGTATGTATGTAGCCTAGAGATGGTAGGGAGTAGTTAGTTAAGGGGGGAAGTTTTGTGTTGGTAAATCTGGAGCAACTGATTCCTCCAAACTATTCCAAGCAACAGAACACCATTATATTTGCTCCTGTTTCATAGCATACTTTATAGGAATCAAGGCACTCCAATGTACAGTAACAAAACATAATTACCAACTTACAGGTCCCCATGTTTTAGTCAGAAAATTGAAGCTTAAGGGGAGGGTATAGTTTTGACATTTTTGGAGATTATGATTCCTCCAAACTATTCCAGGCAACAGGATACCATTATTTTTCTTCATCTGGGTCTGTTTCCTGGCATACTTTGGAGGAATCAAGGCACTCCAATCTATCAAAAGTATACTCTCCCCTTAATAGATCCTTCAAACATTGATACGAAAAAAAAAACCTGCACCTACATACATTGAAAGATCTTGTTTCGTGGTATATAGTCAGTCAGGAGGAATCAGAAGCCACTACCAGGTCTCATATATACACGATCACAGAGTCCTTAATTAAAGGGGTTTGACGCACTTTCGGTCCCATTTTATCATTTTCTGATCTTGTACAAGCTTTTCTTATCTTGTTCTGCCCTCACAAGATTGCTATATCCACTCCTGTCTCTATATCTTGTCGTTTGTGACATAATTATAAGTCTATACAGTATAATAATTATCATAGCTGTTGTCCTCTATGGCATGTGTTGTTATCAGTCAGCCAATCAGCCCTCTTCTGTTATATTTACTGTATATACTGTATCTCCTCTCTTTTCTGTCACTTATACTGTATCTCCTCTCTTTTCTGTCACTTATACTGTATCTCCTCTCTTTTCTGTCACTTATACTGTATCTCCTCTCTTTTCTGTTCACTTCATTGCAGGACTTCTAGGAATAAACAGAAGCCATGGAAAACCTTATAAGTATGAATTGAGAACCGACACATGCACCTCTTCTCCCTTGTGTTGTATATACTGTATATATATATAGGCTACAGGGTCCTTCATACCTATATAGCGTGGCCATCTTTCTTCTTTTCATCTTGTCAGGGCGGGTACATAATTATCGAGTTGCTAGTTGGTAACACTGACTGAGGTTGTTGATCTATACACATGCACATAGGTTCTCCCATCACTGTGTAAGAAGTCAATAAACCTCTACAGTATAATAACCCTGACGCATCTCGTGACTCCTCTATTGGTCCCATGACAGATAAAGAAACACTCGTCAGGCTTGGTTGGTTGGTTGGTTGGTTGGTGTGACCCTTGGATTCTTCTGTTATGGTGTTTATTTTCTTCTTTTCCTCATCTCTTTCTCCCATTATTGGCCAGCAGGTTTTTACTCGGTGTCAATATGGTCATAAAAACTGTTATTGTCTTTCCTTTTCTCTCATTATTGGTTATTTAGGCTTATACTATACTCGGTGGCAAAATAGTCCATAAAAACTGTTCATATAGTCTAATCTTGAATTACGTCAACTAAATATTCGTATTGTTCTTTTATCGTTTGTGTTGACTACCTACAAACATTAATTGAACTTTTTTTTAATCTTCCCAAACATTACCAAAGGGTGTATGTATACTGTAGTACTTTGGGTCTGGGTATTCGAGGTCAGTTTGTCAAGGCATACACACCACCTAATTTGATACATAAGGATTTGGTCGTATTAGACTGCATGGCACTTTTGGCGTAGCAGTAGTTTTATTTTATAGTGTGTGTGTGTGTGTGTGTGTGTGTGTGTGTGTGTGTGTGTGTGTGTGTGTGTGTGTGTGTGTGTGTATACTATGTGTGTGTGTGTATGTGTGTGTGTGTGTGTGTATACTATGTGTGTGTGTGTGTGAATACTATATGTGTGTGTATGTATGTGTGTGTGAATACTATGTGTGTGTGTGTGTGTGTGTATGTGTGTGTGTGTGTGTGTGAGTACTATGTGTGTGTGTGTGTGTGTGTATGTGTGTGTATGTATGTGTGTGTGAATACTATGTGTGTGTGTGTGTGTGTGTGTGTGAATACTATGTGTGTATGTGTGTGTGTGTGAATACTGTGTGTGTGTGTGAGTGTGTGTGTGTGTGTATACTATTTGTCATCTCCCAACAACACCACAGAAGATAATCAATATTTTTTTACGTGTACCGTATCCCCTCACTCGCTGACTCACCCCGCTGTTTTAGGTATATATTATACAGTATATATATCTATTCCAGAGAGCTCAACCCATCTAAATATAACACGAAGAGGCTAAATCATCAAATAAACAAACTGATCCAGACACACAAACACCACAACAACAACTTTAGGGAAATACAAGAATGAATGTCAACAACTTTAGGGAAATACTTAATTGTGTGATGATCGTAACAAGAATGAAATGTCAACAACAAAAAATAATATAGATGAACAGAATCTCAATAACTATAAGCAACGTAAGAAGAAAGACCATTTAAGGGATTATTTATTTATGTGTCAGATAAACCGTATAATTGAGAATTTCTTATTTATCATCGACCCCCAAAGTGAGAGAAGTTTAATTAAGGGGGAGTGGAAATAGGGGGACAGGTTTGGGGTTGGGGTGGTGGGGGTGCTGGAGTAGGGGGACAGGCTTGGGGAAGGGTGGGGTGGGAGGGAGGTAGAAAGCCTGTCCCCTATTCCTGCACCCCCCCTCCCCCTAACCCCCCCAAGCCTTTCTCCCTACTCCCACACACACCTAACCCCTCAAGCCTTTCTCCCTACTCCCGCACCCCCCAAGCCTGTCCCCTACTCCCAAACCCCCTTATGAATACCTCGGTGAATGTGAATAATGTAATATGAATGAAGTGTTGGGGAGCTGTGAGTGAGTGAGTGAGGTCTGTTTGTTTATGTCTGGCTGGCTGCATGTTGGGGAGGTGGTCGATATCGTCTCTGATTCATGGGAAAGAAGGATAATACACTTTATATATATATTTCAATAACTATAAGCAACGTAAGACATACATACATATATAATCTACTCACACATACACACACACACAGACACACATACACATACACACACAGACACACATACACATACATACATATATAATTGTTTTAATGTGTTTATTTATGTGTCAGATAAACCGTATACTGTATATATATTGAAGTGCCTTGATTCCTCCATAGTATGACAGGAAACAGGACCAATTGATTCATAGAAATAATAATAATAATGGTGGTGTGTCTGTCTGTTTGTTGTTGTTGTTGCTTGGAATAATATGAAGGAATCAGTTTGTTGCTCCAGATTTGTCCTTCCTTCCCCACTTATATTATTATTATTCCCAAGATCAACACATTCGACATTCACCTCACGTTTGGAATGTATATAATGATGACAGGACATTGTTATTGAGTATATGAGGGGGTTGGGTTTTGTTTGTTATCTGAAACCCATACAAACTCATGCAGACCGTGTCGATAATAGTGTATAGTTGTGTTTTAGGTCCACACACACACACACATACATACATACATACATATATAGATATATAGTCTACTCATACACACACACACACACACACATACACACACACACACATACATATATAGTCTATTCACACACACACACACACACACATATACATATATAGTCTACTCATACACACACACACACACATACACACATATATAGTCTACACACACACACACACACACACACACACACACACACACACACACACACACACACACACACACACATACATATATAATCTACTCTCTCTCTCTCTCTCTCTCTCTCACACACACACACACACACACACACACACACACACACACACACACACACACACACACACACACACACACACACACACACACACACACACACACACACACACACACATACACACACACACACACATACACACACACACACACACATACATACATATATAATCTACTCTCTCTCACACACACACACACACACGTATAGATATTTCTCAGTCCCTACTTCTTTCTGGCCTTTTCCCTTCCCTTCTGCCGCCAACCATACACACGACACACACTAAATAATTCACTAGAAAGCAAAAAATAAAAATAAAATAAAAATAAAAAGTTAAAATAAATAAAGATAAAATAAATAAAAAAACACTGCCACGAGTTTGATGTGTGTGTCTGTGTGTGTGTGTGTGTGTGTGTGTGTGTGTGTGTGTTAGCTAATGGTGTTATGTTAATGGTATACCTGCCTTGTGTTAATGTAGGTCGTATGGTAATTAGGGTATGTATGTATGTATGTACAGTCGGCAGCATAAGTTCGCTTCATTTCTACCTGCAATAGTATACATACATATATACATACATACATACATACATACATACATACATACATACATAAATTTATACATACATACATACATACATACATACTTCTCACGTCGTAGATTATATTATATGCTGTTAGAACAAAAAACTGGTTTAAAATGTAACTTTATCTAACTGGTCATATTAGTATTATTAAGATGGTCGATCATTCTCTTTTTGTACATTGGAGTGCCTTGATTCCTCCAAAGTATATAATTATATGCCAGGAAACAGGACCAGAAGAGCCAAAATAATATAATGGTACAGCCCAGGTGAAAGATACTTGTCCCATTTGAGTAACCAGTGTCTATTATCAGGTACTTGCTTTTTATATTACCATTCTCAATATTGACTTCTGCCCCTGATGTCTCCTATTTGGCACTAAGGCACACACACACACACACACACACACACACACACACACACACACACACACACACATACATATACATACACACACACACACACACACACCATCCTCAATACTGACTTCTGCCCCTGATGTCTCCTATTTGGCACTAACACTCACACACACACACACACACACACACACACACACACACACACACACACCATCCTCAATACTGACTTCTGCCTCTGATATCACATATTTGGCACTAATAAGGAACTTGATATTGGGAGAAATGGACCATCTTTCACTTGGGTTGTACCACGATTTCCTGTGTCCAACTGTACATACATAAGATGGACGGGAATTTATGCTGCCAAAAATACTTGTACCCACTCTCTGTTTTCTATGATATTACTTCTGCTTCTTCTCGATATATTCCCCCTTCTAACCACAACACAAGACTTATAGGTTGGTATTATTAAACTTCTTCTTCGTGGAAAAGGCTCTTCTCTTCGTCGCTCAATCCGCATCACAAAATAATAGGAATTGATTGACAAAGAGAACGTTTCCTCGAAGAAGTTGTTGTTATACCGTCCCAAAGGGGGAGATATATTGTTTTCGATGCTGGATATTTATTTATTTATTTATTTATCTGTTCGTGTGTCTGTTAATAGTCTAGCGTCCACATTTTTAGCCGTATGATGTTCATTTTTTTTGTATTGATAGATATTCATCATAAAACAAAATTATTACCTTTTGGGCAAAATCGGTCGAAGGTCAAGATCACAAAAAAATAAAGATAGCAAAGGGCGAGTGGTCGCAGGGGCGGTGTTGCCATCGAATGATGTCTTGTTTATTTATAGCTTCCATACTCGTTTGTTTCATGTATAGATTTAGGAGTGTATTGGTGAAACACGTGATCATAATAATACACCACTCGTAGACTTATAATCATTTGTCTTAAGGGGGAAATTTTGTGTTAATTGGTAAATCTGGAGCAACTGATGAATCCTCCAAACTATTCCAAGCAAGCAACATAAAACACCATTATTTTTAGCTCTTCTGCCGGTTCTGTTTCCTGGCATACACATACCAACAAGAGAATGATCTCCCTTTAATATTTTATATATATATATATACGTATTGGATTTGTGAACCAAGGAATCCCAACACTGAATATATTAAATTTATAGACCAAAGATTATATTAAATTTATAGACCAAAGATTATATTAAATTTATAGACCAAAGATTATATTAAATTTGTAGACCAAAGATTATATTAAATTTGTAAACCAAAGATTATATTAAATTAGTAGACCAAAGATTATATTAAATTTGTAGACCAAGGATTATATTAAATTTATAAACCAAAGATTATATTAAATTTGTAAACCAAAGATTATATTAAATTTGTAAACCAAAGATTATATTAAATTTATAGACCAAAGATTATATTAAATTTATAGACCAAAGATTATATTAAATTTGTATACCAAAGATTATATTAAATTTATAAACCAAGGATTATATTAAATTTGTAAACCAAAGATTATATTAAATTTATAGACCAAAGATTATATTAAATTTATAGACCAAAGATTATATTAAATTTGTAGACCAAGGATTATATTAAATTTATAAACCAAAGATTATATTAAATTTATAGACCAAGGAATTTCAACACTAACTATACAAAAAAATACAAAAAAACTAATAATATTTAATGTCGACGAATCATTGCAGATATAATTATTTGGCTATACTTATTTTCATTCCCCCCAAACAAATTCACTGACGACAAATCCATCCTTATCCTTTTAATTGTTGCAAAGTTTCGTACGACTGTTGCATGGTGTTTTGCAAAGTTTGGGTTCACGTGTACAGTCGTGTGCAATAGTTTTAATTACTGCTTTGGATTTGTGTAAGTTCGTAATGTGTGCCCGTATATTATTATTATTATTATTATTTTTTTTTTTTTAGATTATTATTTTATTATTATTATTATTATTATTATTGATTATTATTATTTTTATTATTATTATTATTATTATTATTATTATAGTTATTTATTATTTTTATTATTATTATTATTATTTATTATTATTATTATTATTATTTTATTTTATTTTTTGTAGCCGTGGAAACATTGTCTATCTGAACCAAGCATTCCTACCATCACGTGACGTCACTACCTTCCTTCCTTCCTTCCTTCCTTCCTTCCTTCCTTCCTTCCTTCCTTCCTTCCTTCCTTCCTTCCTTCCTTCCTTCCTTCCTTCCTTCCTTCCTTCCTTCCTTCCTTCCTTCCTTCCTTCCTTCCTTCCTTCCTTCCTTCCTTCCTTCCTTCCTTCCTTCCTTCCTTCCTTCCTTCCTTCCTTCCTTCCTTCCTTCCTTCCTTCCTTCCTTCCTTCCTTCCTTCCTTCCTTCCTAAGTCATATACTGTATATACCTTCCCTTATAATATTCATCTACTTTATCGAGTTCTTGGTTAGGTTAGGTTAGGTTAGGTTATCGTGTTCTTGGTACTCCTTCCCCAACTTAGGTTAGGTTAAGTTTATCGAATTCTTGGTTAGATTAGGTTATCGAATTCTTGGTTAGGTTAGGTTAGGTTATAGAGTTCTTGGTTCACTTTCCCTCTCATTCTTTTCAGACCAATAAAGTGGTTTACTTAAAGGTATACTGTACATATATTATTTTAATATTAATAATTTCTGTTCAACTACTGTATGTATTATTTCAGTTCATATAATAATGATTAAATAGTTTATAGTATTCCTGGTCAATTATTATTATTATTTAGTATGAATAATATCTGCTCAGTCCCGTACGTAATATTTCAGTCCGAATAAATATTAAATAGCATAATGAATATAAATATAAAATAGTCAAGAATATTAAGGGGAGGCCGGTTTTCTAGTTGGTGAATAAATTGGAAGGTCTGTGATTCCTCCAAACTATGCCACGAATTAAACCCTACTAAAGTGCCATTAAAGTCGTCTATTTTCAGGCATTTTTGTTATAGGAGGAATCAGTAGCATAACCTTACAATTCACCAACAAGAAAACCTCCACTTAATTCATTTGATCACTTACAATTTACCAATAAGAGAACGTCCCCAAAATGGTCACTTACAATTTACCAACAAGAAAACCTTCCCTTAATTTGATCACTTACAATTTACCAACAAGAAAACCTTCCCTTAATTTGATCACTTACAATTTACCAACAAGAAAACGTTCCCTTAATCTTCCTTACAATTCACGAACAAGAAAACGTTCCCTTAAATAATATTCCCTTACCTTGAGTGCCTGTACGAGATGAGCATAGTGTTGACAGAGGAGGACCAACGTGGCTACATCAGCCCTCCGAGTTTCATTCCGGGCTGAACTTTTCCCTCCTTGATGTGCCTTATTTTCCCCCCGTGTATTATTAT
>JAWZYT010002108.1:0-20000 GCA_034508575.1 Petrolisthes manimaculis | reverse complement strand
TTGTTGTTGGTGGTGGTGGTTGTTGTTGTTGTTTGTTTTTGTTGGTTGTTGTTGTTGGAGGTGGTGGTGGTTGTTTGTTGTTGTTGGAGGTGGTTGTTTGTTGTTGTTGGTGGTGGTTGTTTATTGTTGTTGTTGGTGGTGGTGGTGGTTTATTGTTGTTGTTGTTGGTGGTGATAGTGGTAGTTTGTTTACATTGTATATTTGAATGTATGGATATATGCTGATGAATAACTATAGAATAAACACCACTGCACCACTGATAACTTCTGGAGCCATAAACTGATATAATAACTGTAGAATAAAAACCACTGCACCACTGATCTTCAAGAGAACCAACAGGGGTCGAATAGGCAGCTAGGAAAATGTCACTCACTGTTCATACTATATTGGCTGTTCTGTAAAGTTGTGTTGGCTGGTTTGGAGAGGTTATGCTGCATCGGTGCGTGTGTGTGTGTGTGTGTGTGTGTATGTATGTATGTATGTGTGTGTAAAGTTTTATCACCTTCCTGGTATGATGGTGAACTTTAATGATGGTGAACTTTAAGAATCAGTTAATTAAGGGGGAAGTTTTGTGTTGTTAAATCTGGAGCAAATGAATCCTCCAAACTATTTCAAGCAACAGAACACTATTATTTTTTTGCTCTTATCTGCATGGTCCTGTTTCCAAGCATACTTTGGAGGAATCAAGGCACTCCAATGTACCAAAAAAGAATGACCACCTTAAAATCCTACATGTATACAACTGCGACTCTGCTACATTAAAATAAAAATAAAAGGAGAGGGAAGTAAAATTTTAGTCGTGAGTGATAATAGAAAGAAGGCAGATAGTCATAGGAAGTGGTGTCTTGAAAAATGTAATACTTTACTTGCCAACAGTTACAGTAGAGATAATATAACTATATAGGCTTTAGGAGAAATTAGAATTAGGAGAATTATGAAAAAAAAAAAATAATAATCGTGTTATGAAGTGTGTTTATTATTATTATTATTATTATTATTATTATTATTATTATTATTATTATTATTATTATTATTATTATTATTATTATTATTATTATTATTATTATTATTATTATTATTATTATTATTATTAGGATGGGAAGATACAGTGTTGGTAAATCCGGAGCAAACTATTCCTCCAAACTATTCCAAGCAACAGAACACCTTTATTTTTGTTCCTCTGATCCTGTTTCCTGGCATACTTTGGAGGAAGGAATCAAGGCAGTCTAATGTACTAAAAGTATAACATCCCCTTAAGGACCCTGTGATCGTGTTTGAGAATTGGTGGCTTCTGATTCCTCCTTACTATGCCACAAAACAGGTTCTTTCTATATGGATGGTGTTTCGTGGCAAAGTTTGAAGGACTCGTATATCTCCAATTTTCTGACTACAACACAGGGTTCCTTAAATGAACTAAAATATTACAATATATACAGCATATCTACAGAAGGAAATTGTAAATAAATAGTACTGACGTAGCTACTGTAAGTGGGTTGGGAAGGTATACTATTACAGGCTACATACAAGAGGAAGGAATAAATTGTATACTGACGGGGGCGTGGTGAGAAGTGCAGTTGTTGTCACACTTGCTGCAGTAGCTCGGGCGGCGCCTAGGGGTCGTATCCTGTCGGTGCATGGGGTCACTGACAGACTTTAAAAGATAGAAACTAGGCTAACGTATTGTACCTCAACCACCGTTCCCTTCCCTTCCCTCCATGCCTTACTCTCCTACCCTCCCTGCCTTACTCTCCTTCTCTCCCTGCCTTACCCTCCTTCCCTCCCTGCCTTACTCTCCTTCCCACCCTGGCCCCAACACTCACTACACCTCCCTATAGTCCCTTCCCACTAACACTGAATAACATTATTATTATTATTATTATCATTATTATTCGGATAATAATTAACAACTAATTATTGATGTTCCTACTGAGAGAATGATTATGTATATAATGGGTTAATATTTCTCTTGTCTCGAAATGGTTAGATATATTATTGTTGTGACATTATCAAAAGGAAGAGAAATGAAGTTAAGAAGGCTATGAAAATATTGACAGACTGAAGTTATTTCTGCCTAGAGGGGCTGCCTTTATTCTCTGTGTATACTAGCCATCTGTGTATACTAGCCATTCCCCACAGGGCTAAAATCAAGATTGTTGTAGGATCTGGTCACGTTCTAGTGGATTTGACGAGATCTGCAAACATGGATAAAAAATCCACGTGAGGTGTAATGCAACTGGAGTTTTTTTTTCACTGCAGTGTGGACCGCCAGCACACGGGGGTGCATTATCCCTTTGTATGCAGCAGTGTAAACTCCCTCCCCCTTTATAGTCCCTTCAGAACTGGTCTCATGGAAGGTGCGACCCCACTTGTAACTTTTGTGGTAACGTGGATCAAAGACCTTCCCCTCAATCTCCCTGGCGGTAGGAGGACCCCAGATTCCCTGGTTCAGTAAGCTCTTGTCCCATATACCTAGGATGTGCTTTGGTAGCCCAGGCATATAGGGACAGCCCTAGCTTTTTTTTTTCTTTTTTTTTTTCTTCAATGCTACCAGAGCGAACCACCGGGGTCTGTGGGGCAGGAGGCCATTCTGCCACGGGAAAACTTCAATAACAAATAAAGTCATTGAACGCTGCATGATGTATACTGCCTCCCTCAAACTCCAAAAGATAACAGAATTTTGTATACAGTAAATTGTCTGTTTTATTTTGACAAATAATTTTGTGTGTGCGTGTGTGTGTTTTATCGGAATGAAACTGTTACTTGTATATAATTTGCAAAAAGATATTATAGTAATATTTTATTATAAAAAAACAGGTGTTTGTATTGTAGGACAAATATTTTCCATTTTTATCATGAAACGCACTATACATTAATTAAGCTTATCATAAATTTTGCAACATCCCACTCTCATGTACTCAACTCTAACATATAATAGCCTGGACTTACATATTTGAGGTGTGTCAGCTCCGTTCTTACGATTCTTCACGAGTATTACATAACATATTACCAACATGTACTCTCGGAAAATGTTCTACCCATTTACTTTCGGTAATATTTGTTCACTTGTAGAAATAACTGTAACTAAACTTTGATGATTATTTAGTATAAAGTAGTACATTGAACTCTTACCTCATTTTCCAGAGAACTGTCTTGACTGGATACGTCGTCGTGAGAAGATGAGATATCAGCTGGCTTCATCTGTAAGTAAACACTAAGTGAACACAATATACTGTATGTGAACAGCTGCTGGGAAGACAACACACGTGAGTCACTCCCAACAAGGTTCACTCAAGACTGCCGGCTCGGCCATGTTGTATTGAGCGCATCTGGTTGTCATGGTGACGCTGCGCAGGTGTTGTTGTATAAAGGGCATATCGGGAAGCAAAGCAGTGTTACCAGGTATGAGGAATTTGCCTTAGATATAGGGAAATTAGAGGTACCAATGAGGAAATTATATAAAGTTTGTTCAAGAGTAAATGGGAAAATTACTACTATATCAGAAGATGTTAAATGCGTCAGTCTTCAAGAGTAAATAGGGAATTCCTAAGGTAAAAAGGGAAATTCTGATATTGAAGTTGGGGAAATGTCTATGGTGACTGAGAGGTGGCAACACTGTAAGGACTAGTCAGCTGTTGGACACACTGGAACCAAAACATTACACACTGTTGTTGTCCTAATCATGCCGTCTGTATTACTCACTGACTCTATATCTGTGGAATTAGGAGGTAAGTAATGTTCTAGAATGTAAGTAGAAGGTGTAGGTGTTGTTATGATGTGTTATTATGTGTGTGTTGTTATGGAAAATATGAATAATAACCTTTGTATTAACTCGACCGTCATTGTTCACAACTTTTATTATAAACCCGAGGCTGTTTACGATATTTTGTTTACCATTACTTGTCTATTTCAAAGTGTTGTAGTTATTGTAGATCTTTATTTATAACTATGGACAATTGTTATATCGAATAATATGGGTAAGCTTCGTTAAATAAAGGGTATAAGTTACATAATGTTTTAAGAAGTTACGAGTTCAGACATCAGGTTATTGTAAAATAATTTGTAAAGAAATGTACAGTATTCTCTATTATTGTTTACCAATTGACATTTGCTTATAAGTGAAAATCAGCTTCTACTTAATGAGAAAGTGATATTGTATTGTACCGGTAGTTTATATTATAAGCTTTCTTTTTCTTCACTTGAGGAAATTCTAAATGTAGAGATTGTAGCAGAATGTTACTGTGTGTTTGAAATGTTAATGTTTATATTTTGTCTTTTCTTTGCAGCCCAGGAGCCGTGGCCAAACGATGTAAAGCTTTTCCAGCAGTTTGAAGTTGAGCAGATCCTTCTCCCAGACAATGCCAACTGTCTGGCCGTCCAAGCTTTCCTAAAGATGTGTCAGCTTAACTACGCTCTAGATATGAGGGGTAATGCAGAACACATGTCACCAAGTGGTAAGTGTTGGTTATGAAGTGGCAAGGAATAAATGTTGATGCACCTACACAACCTAACTTAGAAATAGGTCTAGTATTAAATAAAAAAATATGATGTAATGTACAGCCACAATCAAATATCCACCGACACTTTCCTTCCATCGTAGTAAATATCTTGGTACCATAATAATGAATAACACGTGTATGGTTTTGCAGCACCTCATAATAATAATTGACGGGGTTGAGTTGACGTAATTTGTCGTATGATTATATTTTGATATGAAGAACAACACGTGTATGGTTTTGCAGCACCTTATAGTAATAATAAAAAAATGAGGGGGTTGAAGTGATGTAATGTATCGTATGATTATATTTTGATATTATACCGATTCATTTGCACGATGGAAGGAAGGAAAGTGTCGGTGGTTATTTGATTGTGGCCGTACTGTACCGTACTTACTTTATGCATATATCTGAGAAGGGAGAACGCTGAGGTAGGTCCGCTTCGTAGTGGGGAAGGGGCTTTGGTTTTCTTTGATGCAACTGCTGCCATCTTTGTTGTTTATGTATTACGTCTCGTTAGTAGGAATTATTAAGGTTGCGTTATTTGTTCTTATGCTTCTGGTCTCATATTTATCATTATTAGTAGGAATGATTTAGGTTGCGTTATTTGTTTTTATGCTTCCGATCGCATATTTGGCATCACTGACTTATTAGTTCTTGTTAGTAGGAATGATTAAGGTTGCGTTATTTGTTCTTATGCTTTCGGTCGCATATTTGGCATCACTGACTTATTACAACGCTCTTGATATCAGTAAATTGCAGTTGCTCGTATCATATGCTTCTAGTGCATTTTATTGATACGTGTTTATTTTTTTCTTGTATTTGCTTTGATTTTTTCTCTCTACAGCATGTATTTATATTGTTTTGCACAAGTTGACCAGAAAATTAATTATGTATGTAGTTGGGTTGGATATGCAAGTTTTCCATCATCTTATGCTACACTTAGCCTGTCTTCAGGTCTGCCTTGTATAGGACTTATTATTACTGTACTGTATATGGATTACAATTTTCGGCAATATCTAGGTTACATTTATTAAACTGCTGAAATATGGTGGTATGGAGCCTTAATTTTTGAGGCTTTTGTCTTAACCTCTGTATACAGGTACTGTACTGTACACAATACTCTTTTTTACACTATTCACTATTAGGAATATTAGGCAGTTGTATGACAGTTATTCCAGGCTGAATGTGGTTTTAGATTTTCTGTTGTTTGGATAGTTGAGCAATCTGAAATAAATGTACAGTAAAATTAGAATGTTTTGTGTTTAAAAGTGCTGTACTGTATTTACTGTAGGCTATGTGCATGGAAATATTGTACTTTATGTCTTTTATAACGATGTTTTTACTACGTGTGTAAAACTTGTATTGCTTAAATAGAATCAATTACTGTAGTGGACTGTACTTAAAACATGATGATAACCTACACTCTAACTTCAGCATGTGTGTGTGTGTGTGTGTGTGTGTGTGTGTGTGCCGTGCTTGCGTACTTATGCATATTTGCCTTCACGGCCTTAAACTGTATTAAAGTTTAGCAGCTTCCTTATTGATCATGACCAGACTTAGTAGACAGATAAAGGTATGCCTGTACACTAATGGGAAGATACTGTACCAGGTTTATCTTCTTTGATAATACAGCACAAGGCATTCTGAGGCACCATAGACAAATAACATCACTGACTAACCAATGTAACCCTTCATTCTTCCGTCATTTAATACATTTGAGGAATATGTTTCGATAAAGAGATAGCATAAAATCAACAAAATTGTCTAGTACACAAGTTGCAGAAATAATTACAAAGTTGTGAACTTGAACTGTTGTATATTATGTTTAGATGTTTTGGTTTGTGGTGATATAAATGAGAGGAGTGTGTGGTGTGGTGTAGGAGGGCAGGAGGTTGGTCACCAGCAGTGTAATCATCCCATTGAGGGAGGGGCCTCATGTTCCTAAATTGAGAAAATTATGGTGATTAAATGTGAGCCTGGCGAATAAGGGAGAGGGAGAGAGCAAAAGATGATTATGAAGAGGAAAGAAAGAAAAAGGTACGGTACCTAGGGGAAGAATTGAAAAAACAGAGTTACAATGAGGTACAGTTACAGTCATGGACAACAATAATGAAACACAGGTGAATAAAGAAAGTAATTGACAATAGACAACTCTTAACAATGGTGGTCCGTTGTATTCCAAGCAGTAATATAAGTGTGAGTACACATACATGCTTGAGAGAGAGAGAGAGAGAGAGAGAGAGAGAGAGAGAGACTGAGAGACTGAGAGACTGAGAGACTGAGACTATATCATACCTACTTGCTTTAGCCACAGTTCTATATCCCAGCCCCTCCCTACTCCACACACACACACACACACATACACAGTCATATAGTCTATACCCATAAAGTACTACACCTGAGTCACCCTCCCTTCCATTGACCAGCACTCCCTGACACACATACACAGTACGGTGCCTAGGTTGTCTGGCGGCGGTTATATTGAGGTCATGCAGGTACTGTACTATGAGTCACAACGTCTACTACATGGCTACATCAATATTTCCACAACACACACACACACACACAGAAATGGAGAGAGGTGTGGTGGGAAGGATGAATGAATGGAGAGTGGAGTGAAAGGGAGTAGACTAGAGTGGTGTAAGGAAATGTGGAGAGAGAGAGAGAGAGGCGAGCTGTGTGGGAGTATGGAAAAAGTTGTATGTAGAGTGGAGGCAGGGAGGGAGAGGGGAGATGAATGCCCGGAGAACATGTATGATTGGAGTGGAGTACGGAAATAGAATAACACAGAGAGAGAGAGAGAGAGTGAGTTACGTGGGAGGATAAATGATGTCGAGAGAAGTAAAAAGGAGGCATGATTGGCGAGATAATATTTACGAGTAGAATTTTATAAGATAAGAGAGAATTAAGTTGCGTGGGAGGATAAAAACTGCACAGAGTAGTATAATATAGTAAGTGGTTCTATAGATGCCTGGCGAAAGAACATCTACGAGTGAAGTTGTGTAAGGATAGATAACTAACTATATACAAAAAGGAGAGAGTCAAAAAGTTGTGTGGGAAGATGAAAGGTGAAGCAATGGGGGAGACCCAAGATAATGAGACGAATTTGAGGGGGACTTGAATGGAGTGGAGTTGAGTGTACCATCCCTCTACCTCCTACTTCTCTTCCTTCTCCTCCTCTCCTTCCTCTCACTCTTCCTCCTTTTCTTTTTCCTTCTCCTTTTCCTCCCCTTCCTCTCACTCTTCCTCCTCTTGCTCTTTATTCTCCTCCTTTTCTTTTTTCTCCTCTTACACCTCTTCTTCCTCGTCCACCTCATAATGCCCTACACAACAGGAGACGCATCAGCACCTGGGTCAAGGAGTGCTGGGATCAATACCTCCTGCACTCTCACACACACACACACACACACACCTGTCTACCCACACACACACATACACGTTAGACTACAACACCCACTCACACACACACACACACGGGACTACTGCACACCCACACACATACACACGGGACTACTACCCCCCCTCACACACACATACACACTGTCTACCCACACACACTCACACACCTGTCTACCCTCTACCAACACACATACACGAGACTACTACTACACACACACAAACAAACACACACACACACACACACACACACACACACTATTCCCACATACCTGTCAGTCATCCATGCAGCCCAAATTACTCCTCACTGTTCTTAGTACCCTATGAATTATGTTGGTGTTTTACGTTCCCTTCCCATTACCTCATGACCACTTACGGTATAGTTGGCTTTGAACTGGAGTGGCGTAAAGGTGATTCCACGTGTATGTACAGTATGCCTGGCTACCATTCCCCTCTCTACTTTTCTATATATATACCTGTACCCTTGTTGGTGAAGTGGAAGGTCTGTGATTCCTTCCTTCAAAGTCTAAACTATGTCAGGAAACAGATGATTTTAATCCTTCCCCTTAATTATGGTGGTAATTATTTTTTGGTACATTGTGAGTTTTGTGAGTTTTGCTGTTAATTGTACTCAAGTTGCGTGTTTTCCTTCCCACCCATCAGTTATAAAAGATGATTTACTATGAATGTCACTCACTCGTGTTGGAAGGATGTAGGAAAATTATGGTATTGAAGCTTTTTTATTGTCACTCGTGTTGAAAAAAAAGCTGTAGGAAAATTATGGTATTGAAGCTTTTTATTATTTTTACTCGTGTTGAAAAGTTGTAGGAAAATTATGGTATTGAAGCTTTTTATTGTTACTCGTGTTGAAAAAAAAGGTGTAGGAAGGCAGTATGAATAATGTGGTATGGTAGCTGTTATTCAGAATTCGTGATTTCTATGTATACCATTCTTATGAACCGAGACTTTCTGAGAATCATACATATATATACATACAACTGTGTGTGTGATCGTGTGTGTATGAAAATTGGAGCTACTGATTCCTCCTGTGTTTCGTGGCAATATTTGAAGGACTCGTATATCTCCACTTTTCGAATTACAACACAGGGTCCCTTTAAATCATTACTGAGGTGTTAAGAGGGAATATTTTGTGTTGGTCAATCTGGAGTAACTGTAACTGATTTCTCCTGACTATTCCAAGCAACAGAACACCATTATTTTTGTTCATCTGGTCTTAAGGCACTCCAATGTAACAAAAGTGAACCACCCCCTTATTTAATTAAACTTTTTACTGTGGATAATAACAGACTAAAAACCCAAAACATTGTAGAGTAACCAGACAAAAGCAGATGTATTTATTTTTTATATTACGTGTTACTGTTGCTAATAAATAAAAAAAATAATGATAATTCAAGAGTAACCAAACAAACCAAAGCAAATGTATGTTTTCTTTTTTATTTATTTATTTATACTTTGTTTCACTGTGGATAATAATGGAAACGAAAAAATATTATCCAAGAGTAAACATGAGGTACCAACAACAACAACAACAACAATGACACCACCACCCTCCCTCCCCCATCACCACCATCATCATTATTATTATTATTATTATTATTATTATCACCCCCTTACCCCAATCATCAACCCCCACTACCACCACCATCAATCAACCCCTTACCCCTCCCCCCATCATACCCCCACCATCATCATCACCCCCCCCACTCCCTCACTACCATCACCCCCCCTCTACCACCATCATAACCCCCACCCCCTACCCCCTACCTTCCCCCACCCACCCCATCACACTTGACCTTGACATAGCATCATAATGACCTGACCTGCACGCCACTACGGTACTGAAGGGGTTATATATATACATACACCACATTGTTTTGGGTGGTCAATCTGGAGCAAATGATTCCTCCAAACCTATATCAGGTAACAGGAGTATACACCATAGAGGGAAGGTGTTTCATGGTATGCTTTGGAGGAAACAGTGGCCTTCAGTTTGCCTATATACAAAAAATGGGTAAAAGTGAAAAAGGGTTAATTGAAAGATGGGAGACAGAGAACTAGGCTATACTGTATACGTCTTTGCTTACCTCGACAGTTTCCTCCTCGTATATTAATTTGGAGGGTTACTGAATCCTACCAAACTGTGCCACGAAACATAATTATTATTCCCTGTTAGTAAGAACACTGAGGTGATTTGTTTCCTGGCATAGTCTGGAGGATTTTATTAATTATTTACCCACTAATTTATCAAAAGAGATATTCTCCCCCTTCTTTTAATTAACGACACACGGGAATGACTGTAGTGTCTCTCTCTCTCTGTCTCTCTCTCTGTCTCTCTCTCTGTCTCTCTCTCTCTCTCTCTCTGTCTCTCTCTCTGTATATATATATCTCTATCTCTATCTCTATCTCTATCTCTCTCTTGGCTTGTATGAAAGTATATAATAACATCAGTAATACAGTAATCATTGTTTTGATAATACCAATAGTAGCAGCTGAAGTAGTCATATTAGAAGTTACAATTATTAAAGTTGTATTCTGAGTTGTAGAAGTGGTAGTGATGGTAGTGATAAAGAGTAAGGCTATTTAGTAGTAGTAGTGTGAGGTGTAGTATGAGTATAGTGTGATAAAGAGTAAGGTTATTTAGTAGTATGAGTATAGTGTGATAAAGAATAAGGTTATTTATTAGTAGTAGTAATGTTAGGTGTAGTATGAGTATAGTGTGATAAAGAATAAGGTTATTTATTTTTAGTAGTAGTAGTAGTGTGAGGTGTAGTACGAGTATAGTGTGATAAGAATAAGGCTATTTATTAGTAGTAGTAGTGTGAGGTGTAGTATGAGTATAGTGTGATAAGAATAAGGCTATTTAGTAGTATTAGTAGTATGAGTATAGTGTGATAAAGAGTAAGGTTATTTATTAGTAGTAGTAGTGTGAGGAGGTGTAGTATGAGTATAGTGTGATAAAGAGTAAGGAAGGTGTGGCCAGGTGAACCAGCAATTTAAAGGGGTCCGATGCTCCTCCCTCACGTGGACACTCACACGGGTTTAAAGTTGATGTCCAGCCAGAAGGAAGCCGGGTGGGCAGGAAGGAAGGCAGGCAAAAAGTCGTGTATACAGGCGGGTAGTCAGGAAGGAAGGCTGGGAGGCAGACAAAAATGTGTAGGTAGGCGGGGAGGCAGGAAGGAAGGCTGGGAGACAGGCAAAAAAATGTGTAGGTAGGCGGAGAGGGAGGAAGGAGGAAGGCAGGCTAAAAGTCGTGTATACAGGCGGGGAGGCAGGAAGGAAGGCTGGGAGGCAGGCAAAAAAATGTGTAGGCAGACAGACAGGGAGGAAGGAAGGTAGGCAGAAAGAAAGTCGTGTAGGCAGGCCAGGCAGAAATTAATAACTAAATACTGGTAGGTACTGTATAGGTGGGAAGGGAGCAAAGAAAGAATCAAGGCAAGCAAGATGATAAATATGCAAGCGGGCGGGAGGAAAGATAGTCAAGTCAACAGGAAGGTAAGCAGACAGGCAGAGAGGCAGCAGGAACGGAGGGGAGAAGGGTACAAGAAGGCAGGCAAGCAGGGAAGAGAGAGAGAGAGAGAGTACTGTATTGAGTAGGTAAGCAGTAGGGGAAAAGGAGGGAAATAAATATAAATTAATACTTAAGAGTGGGATCGGGAAAGAGAGAGATGCATATTTTATGTTGAGAATTAAGGCAGACAGCTGGTAAAATCTGCCAGGCATTCAGATACTTATATACGTTAAGCTTGGACAATAGATAAATGCATGGGGAATGAATTGTAAGTCTGATAGACAGATTTATATATATAAGACGGTAGGGCAGGCAGATTCTTAGGTGTATATATTATACAGTATTTGTATCTGAATGTATGTTTTAAATTTAAAGGGTAAAAGGATAGATATATTTGAGTACCTACTGTTGGTGTATGAATGGAAGAGAGGACAGGGAGGCAGAGAGACAGATTAGATGGCTCGGTAGACCACTAGGTTATATTGCATTCTCTCTCTCTCTCTCTCTCTCTCTCTCTCTCTCTCTCTCTCTCTCTCTCTCTCTCTCTCTCTCTCTCTCTCTCTCCTTAGTCTTTCCTAAATCTTCCCCTCATATCATAAGGCCACATTCCCATCTCCAGTGCCTCCCATCACCCTCCCCACTCACAGCTACCAATAAACCTTTCCTCCTTTCCCTTTTCCTTGCTTCTGCTCCTTCCCTTCCTTCCGTTCCCTTCCCCTCCCTGTATGCTCTTAGCGAACTATTACACTTCACTCGTTCACTTATCCCACCTCACGCTCTCCCAACATGGTTTCACGTCACCCCATTTCATTAAGCTCACCACTAGAGTGCTTCCATCTGATACATACATAATGCACGAGTTTGGGGACGGCCATGGACCTGCATAAACCATTTTACTCTTGTTTACATTTTACGGGAGTTGCGACGGCCCTAAAATATTTTTGTGTTTGTTTACATTTTATGAGAAGGGGCACTACCATCCATCCATCCAGCCTTTAGTTTATGAGCCAGGCAGAGGCCCTAAAATATTCAGCCTCTTTTATATTTTACGACCCACGCTGACCTGTGGGTCTTGGCTAACCAGGTCAGTAGGGATGACCGAATGAATGGTTAGAGGAGAGTAGGGTATATTTTGGATTGAAAAGTTGGTTTGTTAGCTTTTCAGGAATTGGATGGATACGTTCTGATGTGGTTATTTGTTGTGGTTGAAGAGGTGACAGACTTTTAGATGCTGTGTCTTGTTTGTACCTTGCGAGATCATAAATACAAACTACGATAGTTTTTATAGTTTATCTGATTCTTTGCATTCAGTGTGTGGGCGAATTCTGCCTTCCTTTTGTACCTGGGAAGGAGAGTACTCGTATGTGGGAAGGAGACAGAGAGGGGGAGCTTAGATTTAGGGAGAAGCTAAGAGTGCGAGGAGAAGGAGGTGGGAGAGTGTCAGAGAGGGGAGAACCTTTGAGTCTGGGAGAAGCTAAAAGTGCGAGAGGTAGAAAATAAAGTGAAGCAAGGCGGCACAAGTGGGAGGAGACATGCTGGATAAATTAGGACAGAACAAATTTAAGAGAGAGTGGGATGGAGACACAGACAGAACGAGTGGTATAGGTAGACTGATAAAGAGAACGAAACAGAAGATAGGAATTACTGGGAGTAGAAGTTATGTATAGGAGAGGGAGAAGGAGGCATTAAGATTAAAAAAAAAAGGGTCAGAATGGGAAAATATGCTCGTAAAAATATGGGAGGAAATAAATATATGAGGTTGTTATTATTAGCTAACGGTATAAACTACAGTGAGTGAGTTGACTGATAAGATATTGATTAAACTGAGGTTCATGTTGACAGTATTTACAATCTGCCTTTAAACTATAGTGAGTGAATTAACTGGTAAGGTATTTATTATTATTATTATTATTACTGTATTATTATTTATAGACTGAGGTTCATGTTGTTGATAGTACTTCCACTCTGTCTTTACTTCCTTTCCATTCATATTCATAGCCAGGAACAACTTACCACTGTCTGCTTATATTAAAACTCGGGAATCTAAATCCACACTGATCATCTATAGGCTAGGAAATCTTTGCTGTTATTCACCCCTAACATACTAAACTTTCTTCTCTGTTCCTGTTCTCAGCTTCCTCTTTCCCTGCTCCTATCCGTCCTTCTTTGACAGTTCTTTCCCTCTAACATTTCTCTGTGTCCTTGCTTCTACCTTTCACTTCAATGGGGAAAAAATAATCACAATCGTAGCTCGAGTAAGTATGGATAATATAGTCTCTCTCTCTATCTCTCTATTTATTTATCTATCTATCTATCTATCTATCTATCTATCTATCTATCTATCTATCTATCTATCTATCTATCTATCTATCTATCTATCTCTTCAACTTTTACCTTTTACTGCAATGAAAGAAAGGATAAAGTATTGATGTTGACCTTACCGTGCACGTGTAGCAGGCAGATTTTACACTCGGGGTCCCTCTTTGTTTACATTTTCAGTAGCCGGGACAGTCACAGCTGGTGGTTCACGTTTTCTTCACCGAGTTTGCGTAGAGAGAGAAGTGATGACGACGACTTGCGATGTTTTTCAGGAGAATGGATATCGTTGTGTGTAAATAAATAATTAATTGTCTGTCTGTGTGTGTGTGTGTCACGAGTTTTTAGATCTTCTATCACGTGTGTTTGTTTATTATATTGGTTCCCAAGTGAGATTTTTCGTAGTTTTTTTTTGGGGGGGACTACACTGAAAATTAATGGGTGATCAAAACAAATTAATACCACATTCGGTTAGTGAAGAGGATGTGGGGATGGGTGAGGGTAAGTGAGGTGTGTAGGGCTGTGTGTGTGTGTGTGTGTGTGTGTTATAGAAAAATGTGCGTGCGTGTGTGTTGTAGACTAATGTGCGTGCGTGCATGTGTGAGTAGGGGCCCGGATGGTATAGGACTAGAATAATTTTTTTTGTATGTGTGTGTGTGTTTGTTATAGGAGAATATGAGAGAGAGAGAGAGAGAGAGAGAGAGAGAGAGAGAGAGAGGTAGCAGATATAGCTGTTCGAGTGTGGAAACTATGGGAGGTCAGGGGTGGGATGCATGTAGGATAAACCGGGATGCGTGTAAGTTTGACAGGGTTTGTTTATGAACCTATAGGGAGCAGCTGGGAGCGAGGGAGAGACACCACCACGTGTTTCAACAGCTGGGAGCAAACTGACTAAACCCAGACACAGCCGGCAGCGGGGCGTGGGAGCGGTGTGAAGGGAGAAAGAAGCCATGGGGAGTTGGTGGGGACTAGTAGTAGTAGTAGTAGTAGTAGGTGCATGGGTGAAGGACATGAAGGCAGAAGATTGTGGGTCCATGTGTGAGAAGCGAAGGGAAAATGTATGTGTGTGTGTGTGAAGGGAAGAGTGTATGTATGTATGTGTGTGTGTGCGTGAAGGGAAAGTGTGTGTGTGTGAAGAGAAAAGAAAGAGTGTGTGTGTGTGTGAAGAGAAGAGAAGAGAAAGTGTGTGTTTGTGTGTGAAGAGAAGAGAAAGTGTGTGTGTGTGTGTGAGTGTGAAGAGAAGAGAAGAGAAGAGAAAAAGTGTGTGTGTGTGTGAAGGGAAAGAGTGAATGTATGTATGTATGTATGTGTAAGAAAGAGACTGGAGAGAGGGAGGGGAGGGGGGAGGAAGGCTGCTAGAATCGTGAAAAGGCAAACAGGAAAGAAAAAGTAAATGTGGGAGGAGGTGGAGGAAGAGAGGGACAAGTTAAACCTCGTCCTTACCTGCATTCCTCCCCACTTCACCTCCCCGGATCATTACACACAGGGTCTGCAGTCCTTACACACACACACACACACACACACACACACACACACACACACACACACACACACACACACACACACACACACACACATGTATACTTTGTGTTATAAATAAAAAAGGCTACGAACATTCACACACACACATACATACATATCGTACCCGCATATACATTCACCAGGACACACACACACACACACACACACACACACACACACACACACAGACACACACGGACACCTGATACCACACACGACACCCGATCATGCACACAGCCATGAATACGCACAAGCATACATGAATATATCTTCACTGTGTTGGTGGTGGAGATGATGAGTAAGTAAGGAGGGTCAGGGAGTAGGGTGAGTCAGTAAGTGGGAATGAGAATGTGTCAGGGAGTAGGGTGAGTTAGGGAGAATGTGTCAGGGAGAAGGGTGAGTCAGGGAGAATGTGTCAGGGGGTAGGATGAGGTAGTAAGTGAGAATGTGTCAGGGAGTAGGGTGAGTTAGGGGGAATATGTGTGTGTTTGTGTGTGTGTGTGAGAGAGAGAGAGAGAGAATGTTGTTTTACATGAGGGAATAATATGAGTAAAATGTTTGATCTAGTGACGAGTGAACACATAGAAAAAGTAAAGTAAAGTACAATGGAATAAAAAGGGAAAGGGAGAAGAGAGATATTGAGTGGAGATTAGCGTGAGACATAGCAAGGTTTTGAGAGGTGAATGAATGAATTAGACGTATGTGAGTAATGAGGGAAAGTTATTGATGAGTTTGTGAGGTTAAAAAATTATTGGGTAGAATGATAGTGTGAGTAAA
Source organism: Petrolisthes manimaculis (assembly GCA_034508575.1). NCBI lineage: Eukaryota > Metazoa > Arthropoda > Malacostraca > Decapoda > Porcellanidae > Petrolisthes > Petrolisthes manimaculis. Next base: position 3,965 of record JAWZYT010002108.1, on the reverse strand, counting down.
AGTGAGGTAAATTGTGTGAATATTAGAATGAGTGAGTTAGTATGTTTGTTGAATGAAGAGGAGTGTGAGTGAAGTGTGTGGTGTTTGTTGAATGAAGAGGAGTGTGAGTGAAGTGTGCATGTGAAGGGGATTAGAAAAAGTATATAAGTAACCAGACGCAATATATTGACGCACTGGGGACTAGGCTACTGCACCGGCTGACTCTTGGTACACACACACACACACACACACACACACACACACACACACACACACACACACACACACACACACACACACACACACACACACACACACACACACACACACACAGCACCACCATCACCATACCAGCTGCTTATCTACACACACACACACACACGCACATAAACATTTCACCATCACCATACCAGCTGCGTATACACACACACACACACACACACACACACACACACACACACACACACACACACAAGACTAGATCATCAGTGGGTAGAAGATATGTAGATAAAGTTTGAGTCCGACCTATATTTGAAAAAAGTTAAATTAAGTAGACAGATTGGTAGGGAAAATATAGTTGGAAATTGAACAGAAGCAAGATGGAGAACTTTAAAAGGAGGATGGAGAGTATACGTTGGGTACATTGGAGTGCCTTGATTCCCCCAAAGTATGCCATGAAACAGGACCAGATGAACACAAATATACTGGTGGTCTTGTTGCATCGAATAGTTAGGAGGAATCAGTTGCTCTAGATTTACCAACACTGTACTTTCCTTCCCCATAAGTGGTATAGAAAGGTGATTATTCCTCTTAGTGGTTTGGTAATACGTAAGGGGGTGTGGGAATAGGGGGACAGGCTTGGGGGGGGGAGGTTTGGGGGGTGCAGGAATAGGGGGACAGGCTTGGTTTTTCTTTTTTTTTTTTTGGGGGGGGGGGATTAGGTGGGGTGCGGGAATAAGGGGACAGGCTTTCTACCCACCCCAAGCCTGTCCCCCTATTCCCGCACCCCCCCAGTCCCCCCCCCAAGCCTGTCCCCTACTCCCACACACCCTTAAACACTCCATCCCTCACCCATCACCATAAAAAATATAACTCTGAACGAAGCAGACAAAATAATAGACAGACTGTTGTTATCTGATGAAGTGTAGAGAGGACGACCGAGGCAGTGTTTCCCCTTCAGCTTCTGGGAATTGTAGAAGGTCACAGTCAGTCAGGTACAGTTGGACACATGAATGGGTGGTACAGCCCAAGTGAAAGATGGTCAATTTCTCCCAATATCAAGTTCCTTATTAGTGCCAAATAGGAGACATCAGGGGCAGGAGTCAGTATTGAGGATGGTAATAAAAAGCAAGTACCAGATAATAAACACTGGTTACTCAAATGGGACAAGTATCTTTCACCTGGGCTGTACCACCCATTCATGTGTCCAACTGTACAAATACTATTGCATCCACACCTTGTAACCCCTCCAACCTTTCACTAATTCATGTTGTATGTTATTCCATTCAGCATAACATTGTTGCGATAGTCAGTCGTGTGTGCTTGCGAAATTTCATGTAACTTTTTTCACTACTGATATAAAAGATCTACATTTGTTTTGAGTTCTTGAATGTGTAGGAGGAAAGTTGATATTTATCTTGCCAATTGTTTTTGGTTGGGTTCAGTTTTCACCTGATTGTCATACACTTCCCATCACACCACACAGACAGACAGGTCATGTGAGGTCATTGTTTGGGAGAGTGAAGGTCAGTCTGGGTCACACCATGCAGGGGTCACAAGAGATTTTCATACAGGCGCCAGGTCAAGGGTCATCGGAGGTCAAATTATGGGCCACATGCAAGAAAAAAAAGGATAGGTTTTGGTTAGACTGTGATTATGTGGAGACTCATTTTACTAGAAGCTACAAATATCGATCAATCAAACATATCCCATTAGTAAAAGGTGAACTATAGAGGGTTTGTTATTGGTCATACGAGGTCACGGAAAGTCACACGAGTCTTCCTGTGATTACTTCATAGGTCAGTAGAGGTCAGGTCATGACCCGGAAGACACTTTCAAGACCCTATGATACCACACATCCTGTCCTCATCTTGCGTGAACTGAGAGAGAGAGAGAGAGAGAGAGAGAGAGAGAGAGAGAGAGAGAGAGAGAGAGAGACAGAGAGAGAGAGAGAGAGAGAGAGAGAGAAAACCTGGTAAGGTGATTGTGACGTCAGAGAGAAAAAGGGAGGGAAGGAGGGAAGTGATATCCGTGTTTTGCTGCTATCTCTTAGAACAACGAGAAAGCTAAAATATAAAAAGTATTAAACAAAGAATAAGGCTGAATTCATTAGAGATGAGTGCAATAATTATAGGAATAGGAATTATTATAATCAGTGTGTAATATAGAAATACACGAGAAAGTGAACGAATATATAACTCCTTGGCAACAGAAATAAAACAACAAAGTCTACGGAATTCAGTCACCACTTTTCATTACAAATTAACAATAAGGTGTGTTGTTCAATAGTGTTTTAGAACGTTACTTTGGTATAAGTCTACGGAATCCAGTCACAGTGTTTCATTACAAATTAACAATAAAGGTGTCTTGTTCAATAGTGTTTTAGAACGTTACTTTGGTATAAGTCTACGGAAAACAGTCACCATGTTTCATTACAAATTGACTACTGTATACTATAAGGTGTTTTGTTGTTCATCTTTCCCTGTCACGTCATACAAGTTACACTCATCCTATTGTTTGTCACCATCGTACATTTTTTTTTTTTTACGACTACCCGACATGCCTATTGTACATTATAAATATTTTGCTTACACACACACACACACACACATACACACACACACACACACACACACACACACACACACACACACACACACACACACACACACACACACACACACACACACACACACACACACACACACACACACACACACACACACAGTCACTCTATTGTGCATTATTATATATAATTTGTTCTCTCTCTTTGGTACATATATAAGTGTAGAATTGAATGTGTAGGAACTCAGTCAATCCTGCCTGTGTTGGCGGAAGTTGGAAGCAAACTGGTAGTGTAGGTAGTAGTAGTGTAGGCAGCAGGCAGGCAGACAGTCCACAGATTACAATACATAATTATTTTAACCTTTGGAGAGCGGAACAGCGGTGGAGGGAAGGGGAAGGGAAGGGAAGGGGTACAGGTCTGTCACATTGTAGATTAATTTGTGTTAGTCTATTCCTCGTTGCATTGAGGCCCACGGATTCCTTCAACTATACGAGGGGAAGAGTGGAGGGGGAGGTGAAGGGGAAGGGGAGAGCAGAGGGGGAGGTGAGGGGAAGGGGAAGAGCAGAGGGGGAGAGGAGAGTGTACGTATAGGCAAAACGTAATACCTTCTTTATATGTTAATTCTTCTGTCTACAGTATTTACCTTCATACGTCGATAATGCCTCCTTTCAGCTCGATAAAATTGTACAAAGTTCATTAAACCCAGTTCCATAATTCATTTTAATTCATTTTGTAAAGAGTTAATTAAAGGAGTGAAATGAAGGGCTACTGATTCTTCCAAACCAATCCCAGTAACAGGCCAACATTATATTTATTATCCTAATTCTGTTCCCTGGCAGACTTTAAACTTTAGAGGAATCAAAGTGTATATATGGTACTCTATCCTTCAGAACCCCCGTAATATAGTCAGAAAATTGGAGGTGAACGAGTCCTTCAAACATTACCACGAAACACCCACTACCTACATTAAAGTGAGAGTATACTTTTGGTACATGAGAGTGCCTTGATTCCTCCAAAGTATGCCAGGAAACATGGACCAGATGAACACAAATAATGGTGTCCTGTTGCTGGGAATAGTATGGAGGCATCAGTATATCCAAAAAATGTCAAAACTATACTTCCCCTTAATTTAAAAGAGCTTGTTTCGGTCGGCATATATCAGTGAGGAGGAATCAGAGTCCTCCATTACACGATCACTAGC